>VKKT01001789.1:69762-79824 GCA_008038995.1 Haliotis laevigata | reverse complement strand
TAACAGGCAGATGTGATGTGTGTCATGATCCTTATCATGGCCTGGACTGTGAATACTCATGTAAACATTGTTCAACAACTGATTGTGTACAGACATGCGCACCTGGGTTGTATGGACGGACATGTTCCAAAAGATGCAGCAAAAACTGTCTAGTTTACCCTGCAAGCAATACCACTTTGACAAGTAACAGCTCCAACTCGTGCATTTCTGAATGTCGAAGATACAATGGAGAGTGTATGAACGGTTGTGTAGATGGCTGGTCTTTTCCAGACTGTTCCACTCAGGTCAAATGTAACTCAATCTGTTTGGGTTGTAATGAAACAGGTGCTTGTGTTGAAGGATGTTCACCTGGTTACTTTGGAGAAGACTGCAAGCCTTGTTCTAAGACCTGTTACAATCACACATGTCACCCAGAGAGCGGGTCTTGTGTCAGTGGGTGTATCCGGGGACAGTATGGACAATTCTGTAAACTCTCCTGTACAAACTGTAAGGATGGTTCCTGTGATGCTAGCACTGGGATATGTGATGAAGGTAAATGTTTACTAGGATCAATTAAGGAAGAGTTAGACATATCAACTCATAAGACGTTATTTGTGTGCAAACTGTACTGATGAAAACACATGAAGGGAAATATAATGTGATATGAATAATCAAAACAATGTGATTGTTTCATAATGGTGGACAGCAGACTTCACAGCTACAATGAATGTTTCACGGCAGAGGTTCCCATAATCATAGTCGGACAGGAATTCTTATTGTGATACCATTCTACACGTAATCTGTGTTTCAAAAGAGCGGTCAAAGACAGTTGATTTAAGGGCAATGTCTTCGAAAAACTCGCATTTGATAACAAAAACCGCTAGATACGTAACAGTCGTTCAGAATCTTCATGTTGTTATTTGTAATGAACTCAAGCTCTTCATGAGTCAGAATTGCACATCTTACTTTACTTTGATTAGCCAAGATTTCTTGCATCTTTAAAAATGGTTTTGTCGCCTTTTCTTTTTGTATAGTGTGACCACATAGTGACCTTTTTAGTTCCATACCATCAGAAATATGACTCGGTGATATTGACGCGTTTTTTTTCATGGATAAATTTTATACCTTATTCGGCAGTAGACCAAGTATTGTAACGATGTCGACTTCACTACCTGCTATTACATGTATACTGTAATCCATATGTTTCAGAGACCACTTGGAGCACCATGACTGTGGTATCAACCGGACTTTTCACATCGTGTATACTTCTGATCGGTGCGATAGTTGGTGTCTTTCTTTTCCGCCGTTGCCACAAAAGATCCTCAACAGAAAGGCTGGTGTTTTTATCTCTATTTTGCTTTTGCAAAAAGGTGTTATCTATACTGAACACTATTTGTCACGTGATTAATCGTTGAAAGTTGCTTTTAGGTTATTATCATTCTTATGTACACCCAGTACAAATAACTGTGTCAGTCCATCAAGTCTATCAATATGATCAATTTCCAAACAATTTACGTTTAAATATGTTGAAAGTATCTGCCAATCTGATTCAGGTTGAAGTTATCACTTGTGGAATAACTGAGCAACAGATGAAAGCGAAACATGAACGTATTTTCACACACCAACAGAATCAATGTAACACAGGCTCACTATATCATAGATACCGTGTAGATGTAGACGGAAGCGGGACTTTGATATTAGAACTCATGTGCACAATTACAGGGACAATCAAGGAGATGAGCCGACACATACAGAGAGGCCCAGGCCATTGGAAACATCAGAGTACTACGCAATACATCGATACTGGGAAATAGAAGATTACGATGAAGTGTCTCACCCGCAATATCAGCAACAAGGGCGGGCAGAGGCAGAAGATTGCGATGGAGTATCACAACAGCAACCACAGCATCAAGGACCGGCAGTGGAAGAAGATTACGAGGAAGTGTTTCAGTCGCATGGTCGGGAACGAAGACCTGTTTTGGCGGATTCTTTTTCTGGGCCACTTGACGCCAAAATCAACAATAGTGATCCTGCACTTTTGACGAACAACATTTCTGGGGCACTTAACACAAGTGCTTCCCAGTCATAGTGAGGGACATTGTTTTCGATGATACAGAAACCGTTGTCAGATATATTTCACCAACTGAAGATAGAACCTAGAGTTTGGCAGTAGAACACACCAACACAAAACTTGAAAGTACATCATGTCGTACCTTTCTTCATGACCTCACAAATGTCCAGTTTGCTTTGAATGACTTCAGCAAGTTATATTTCTTCAATGCAAGAAGTTCATTACCAATAGGATATCAGCAAAAAATCAAATTGTAAAAAGCAAATTAATGGTGAAAATTGTGTGAACAGATCACTCAAAATCATTGACGACACGAAGGTGTTCACGGAAATGGTAAGCATGACCCGCTGTAACTATATCTCCCACCACTTAATCATTCCCACTTTGCCCTTTCTGTGAGATAAGCCAGATGAGCTTGGTTCAATAGTGGACGGATTTGGAGTAAAGAAGGTAGACACCCTTTACTATCTGTGTAACATTTACCGTGTTGTGTTAGTTTCACATTGCCATCTGAAGCAATTTTCTTCATGTGTATATTGTCTTTGTGATGTCATCCTAGATGTAAATATTTCTTACTGAATTCATTTTTTGTTATTTTGACTATAGCCAAGCGCTTTCCCAAACTGACTTTGAGGCCTGGAGATAATAGTTTAAGCATTTCATATTTTCTTAGTTATAGATTTGTATGCACATTTGTCAAATAGTGAGGTTTCTGTTGCTCAAAAAATATGTCCTACATTTGTTCTGTTCGATTCCGCTTATTTTCAGGTAGCCATGGTCCCTAGTATGGTGATCTACCTTCAGTTGTTGACGATCTATAGCCCATTTTTACATTGTATTGTATTGTCCAAAAATAATTTTTACTTTTAAAGATATATGCTATCTAGTTTTAACTCAATCTGTGTGTATGTATTATGAATTTAGAGCTAGTTTTAGTCACGATATGGCTGAAATATTGCCGATGTAACTTTAAATCTTAACTTACTCACTATTTTCAGGTAGGATTTGTAAAATGAATAATCTGCCGACCAAAAGCAAAAATGTTCAAATTCAAACTTGACCAAAGCAAATACCATGGAATGCATTGAACACGTAAGGTCCAACGCAACTACATCACTAAGGTATAACCTTTTCGCATTTGTATCATTTATTAGCCACCATCAAACATGAGCATGTGAGAATGTTTGAGAGATACAAAACTCATCAATTCCGCAAACTCTGAACCATGGGACTAGCACCTTTTCGATAGAGTTAGCTTTTGTAATACCATAACCATAGACATGTCTTTGTCTGTTTGTCTGTATATACCTGAAATATTCCTTGTTTCAAGATTCACTTACAATAATATTGAGACTTCAGTTTAATTTGTACATACCAGTACATGTAGTTTGTTCCAAGGGGAAACGAAGTGACTATCCACTTCTGAAATCAACGTGTTAACTTCGTATCAAGATGTATGCTACATCTGACTGCTACTGCTATTGAGTATTATCAGAATGCTGCTTTCTAAATAAAGACAGATTGAATAATGACTGTACTTTGTTTTCTACTTTTGATTGAACTGATTACGGTAAATGTATGATGGAAGGTACAAGGGCAACCAAGTTAAATTGTACATGTCTCAGTGCAAATATGTCTGTCAATACATTTACAGTCTCATGGCTTCATTGAGTCCCGCGAAGAAGGCACGAGTCGTCTTCTGATGTTCTTTTTCCACTCCATGGATTCCATGGAACGATTTATGTCATCATCAACACACTCAAGATTGCCCGTGATGACATCGAGGAGATTATGGATGGTGACTGGCGGTCAATTCTTTGAATTGATTGAAAACAAAGAACTGTATCACCAGGAGATCAGTTTCTCCAGAATTATTCTTAAGTGGAAATGAGGAAACATACTCAATAACCAGTCTCCCATTGGTTACTCATCAGCAGTGCAGATGTCCTCTGCCTATGAATCAAAGGAGTGAGTGAGTA
Organism: Haliotis laevigata; assembly: GCA_008038995.1. Taxonomy (NCBI): domain Eukaryota; kingdom Metazoa; phylum Mollusca; class Gastropoda; order Lepetellida; family Haliotidae; genus Haliotis; species Haliotis laevigata. Next base: position 75,795 of record VKKT01001789.1, on the reverse strand, counting down.
AGTTAAAACTTAACCTTACATCGGCTATTTTTCGGCCATATAGTGACCAGAAACATTTGGCTTAACTATACAAAATATCTGTCACAAAGGACAGTGAAACATTGGCAAGTTATCACAATTTGAGCATAAAGACTAACCATTTCAAATGATAAAAAACTTTATTCAACACAAAGATCAATGTTACACATGTAATGCCATTAAAATACAAGCTATCGACCACCAGTCACCAAAGCTTGACAACTTTACTATGATCATGGTCACTTACAGTACGTTGGCTTCCTGCATGACCCCAGCATGATTTACGTCATAACTTTGATAGCTGGCAGTTGTAGGAAAAGCTAGCCATAAATGAAAACATGTCAAAATATGTGAGCATAAAATACTGGTTATCTGCAAAGTACTACAATACCAATTCAACTAACATGATATCATCTTTTTTATAATACTTCAACCCCATTGAATAACCTGCGATAATAATATTAGTTATCAGTTGCATCAACCATAATTACAATACATTCATTCAAAAGCTATTGTACAATCTTATTTTAAAAACTTGGAATAAAATGAGAATTTACGTTGCTAAAAAGATCTTGTAAGTTTGAAACTTGGTAATGAGTACCCGTTTTCGAGAGAACATTCTACACAGTGAAGCAGATAGTGCTTGACTGTGATTCGCTCATCACAAGGGATACAGAATGAAGGATCCTCTCCTTTCAACAAAATTATAAATATTCAAGGGTAAAACTTCATCATGTCTGGATTGACATCCCGAGCAGGTGTATCCCAAGGCCTGTTTAATTTCATGAAATTTGTTTATACCTACTTGGGCGTTCCACTTTATTTGCACTAAATGTTTAATATACTCTCTGATATAAGGTTTACAATCTGAGTATGGTATCAAGGGTTGAAAAACGGGCTTTGCAAGAGCTGCTTTAGCTGCAGCATCAGCTTTTGCATAGCCAACTATGTCGATATGACTCTAACATATCAAGAACAAGTGGATGACTATAAGATACATTTTTTTCCGTGCCTGAAAGTATGAGAATGAACCAGAAAAGATAATAAATTGTTTACTATCTGATTTATGTTCAATATGCTCCGAGGCTGTCAGAATAGCCTTAGCTTCAGCAGTGAAAATTGAGCCATTATCAATTATCAGGTATTCTTAAAGATATTGTTTTGGATCCATCCATGAAAACAGAACTATGAGAATCATATTTTATTCTCAATTGCTGATATTCCTGCTTATGAACCAATTGATTTGTGTCTGATTTTTTAAAATTTAGTAATAGTTAGGTCCACGTTTGGCCTGATTAACTGCCAAGGTCCGGAGTAGGTAACATCTGAAATGGTGCAAGAATGGCAGCTGAAATGTGTAGTCTGATTATGCCGAGTGAGCGACTAGTTTAGTATTTTACTGAAATAGTGTCTCATACTGTGGGTTAAAAACTGACTCAAAAGCGGGGTTTGATGGATTCGAACGTAATTTAGTAATATACAGTAGATATAATTTGATACGGCGCAATTTGAGAGAAGGTTCATCAGCATCCACATACAGGCTGTCACTTGGAGAGGTCCTTAAATCTCCTATACAGAGTCTCAGTATTGGATCTTATATTTTCAAATTACTTGTACATGCTCCACTATATATGATGGAGCCATAATCTTGTTTCGAGCGAATGAGTGACTTGTATAAGTGAAGGAGGGTAGACTGATCCCCTCCCCACTTGGAATTGAACACGACTTTTAATAAATCCAGTGCCTTCAGACACTTAAGGACCCGTGAAGATTCGGCTTAGAATTGATCTTCATTAACCCATGCTTGTCGTAAGAGGGATCGGGTGGTCAGGACTTGGTTGACAAATGCCATCGTATCCCAATTGCGTAGATCGATGCTCATGCTGTTGATCACTGGATTGTCTGGTCCAGCCTCGATTATTTACAGACCGCCGCCATATAGCTGGAATATTGCCGAGTGTGACATAAAATTGAATTCATTCATTCACTTCATTCACTTAGCTTTAAGATGAATCACAGGACTCTAGCGACTACTGGCGACGTCAGTGTTAAGTTGGTATTTACTACTGTAAATAACGTGTGCCTTAGTAAATGTCCAACAACCCTTTCTCTCCATATCATGAAGACAAAAGACTGGCTCATTTCCAATTGTACTTATTCACGAATGTACATGATTTCTGACATTTGGACACACAATAAACCACAGCTCAATGTTTAATTAGAGGATCCACTCGCTCCGCCAAACCAACATTGGAACCAAAACATATATTCTTCGAAATGCAGATATGAAATGGGATGATTTCCCAAACATAATCATGGTTCAGCCATTGTATGTTTACAGATGATGAACTAATTAAGATTGTAAAGACTGTAAATAGAAGCAACAAAACCCTTTCAACTTCCGTCAGATACCTCGTCAGAGTCGATTTGTGGTTACAGCATGAGTATTACAGCTGTACGATGTTGTTAATAAACAATCGAGTCTGGACCAGTGACTGTCACCGTGCGATACGATGACAGAACATGTGTTTATGAATGAATCACTATGAGTCTTGGTAAAAAGATCATGTTCGACCTCAAAAGTTGTGAAATGTAAAAACCAAGTGCTGGAGCTGTTGGAATATTGTTCCACATGAAAGGGAAGTTCACCATTGGAAAGTTTAAATCATCCCTTTTGTCATACAGCCTTGAGGAGAGATTTATGTCACTCTGAATCTTTATGCATGTGAAACAGCTGAGACGGTTTCACGTTCAGGTTGGTAAATCAGTGGAAGGGATATGATGGTTATTGAACAATATACCTGAAGCTCAAGTTAAACTTCTTGGCCCAATTGCCGTGTTATGATTTTGACAACCCAAGCAGAAATTTTGATTCATATGCATAAAGAAACATATCCCAAATGGTGGATCACAAATGGTGATTCTGGGGATACCTACTTCTTGTCGAAATGTTTTACCCCAATTTATACTAAGATGTTATCAATGATAAAGTCTAGCGTTTTACATATTGTTTTCACATATTTGCTTTGAGTTTTAACAAATTGTCCTGAACCTCTGAAGATAGACATTTAGATGTATCTGTGTTAACCATGTTTATTTATAAATGGCCCATGGATCAAGGAATGATGTATGTCCTTGCGTTTGTCATATGGAATAGAGGTATACAAAGTTGATAAATCACATGTAGATTTAATACCCAGTACAAAGAAGGAATGGCCATATCTTCATGTTTTAGTGTCAATAGCACCTTTGAATTGTGTTGGCAGATTTCTTCCTCAGTTAACATACTGACCTCATATGTGGCATTGTTTGATATGTCACGTATACCAACCTCTTTGATCAAACAATTAGTGTAATACAATGGTTATGTTATTTGAGGCATTGTCAGTGGTAATAACTACTAACGGTTCATGCTTGACAGCCTGACTTTGGATGGCAGGTGGCTTGGACAGAAGTAAAGGAAACACCAATAGACAATGAGAGTTATTAACTGCCCAACAAAGGAGGGGAGCACAGTTGAAAAGACCGAGGGCTTCTGCAAATGATAATGCCCTGAAAAATAGAGTTACCGTTATTATAGCTAAAATGGATACATTAATTAAATAAAAACAACGGTATCGGTTTTGGAGCATTTACTGCTAACACAACAAACGACAGAGGTCACTGACACGCTTTCTACAAAATATGGAAACGTCATATAACAAAACAGATGACGTCACTACAGAGTGACGACATTCGATGGTGACCATTGCCCATACTACAAACCTCCAGTTTTTTCAACGCTCCAGTTCCAGTCGATGTTTTCATTGCCGCATGTTGTAATTCATTGTAAAATTGTTAAGGTTGGCACCGGCAAGAAAGTGCATAATGGCACAGGTACATGTGACGAATGTGAGTCTGAAATATCGTCAATCTTGAACCAAACGAGGCGTAGGTGATTGAACATCAAGAGCTGTGTTCCTTATGACGTCACCTAACAACGGCCTCGATAATGGCCCGTCGTCAAGCACAATTGGGACATTATCAACTTACAGTGGCCCGCTCATTTCTGATAACATGCGGGCGTTTTAATGATAATTCTATCCATTTTAGCTATAACTGGTATTCGAGTAATAGACGACAGTTAGATGTGGAAGGAAAATCCGAATTCATGCAGTTTTTTTGCTTCAGTAAAACTCATTATTACAAGTATGGTAGAGAAATTTGACAAATAATCATTCGAACTACCAACCAGAGGTTTCCGTCATGCCCACTGAACGAAAGGAATCTGAAACCCTGCATACAGCCGCGTGGGCTATACATAGCCATCATATAATTACAGTACGCAAATTATTTAAAAACATTTTCAATTAAATTACATTTTGGCAATGATCAGGTCAGATATCTAGCAATTGCATTATACAGTGCAATACGGAGTGTGGAAACTATTTAAAACATGTCCGTGTTACCAACATCATCATTACACCAACTTTGCATATTCAATTCATGATTCACACACGGACTGTATGTTTCGATCGTGCCCAAAGGAAATTGAAACCTCAGCGACCATCGTTCAGAGTGACAGTTCAATGCTGATAAATACATCAGAAACTTGTTTCGTTAGTCAGTTCTTCTCGCTGCTGATCAGACAGCAAAGGCGTATCTCCGAGGAAAGGTCAGTTGAATATTTGAACAACAGGAATCAATCACATAGTTATGTCACTCACAATTTATTGTTATTTTAACTCACAATGAGGTTAGAATAACATAATCTCTGTTTTTATATTAATTTCAGGACAGCGATGGACGTTCACGGCCTGCTAAGCGTTGTACTGACGTTGTTGTCGACACAAGGTATTTTATAGTTGGCTTTAATTAAACATTAATAACATAAAGTGTATTACACAGTGTGTTTCCAGTGAACACCTTTCATTGTTGTAGCAACGATAGATGCTATTGGCTTGTGAAGTTACGTAACGATTGCCCCAGTCCTTGTCAATGAGCAAGAAAGCAGACTTTCGTGAGTTTGGCAACTGTTCTCAAGTGTTTTCTGACACCAAGCGTCTACCAATCAAATCACGATTTTCTAACGCATCGAAATTCAAACCGACGTTATACTTTGTTCCACTCTACGGTTAGAGGAAGTATTTTCGTTGTTCGGATACTAAGGACCTATTATCAACCTTTATGTTTCATATGTCTACTCGTTTGTGTTTTCATTTCTTGTTTACTGAATAGTCATCATGCCATTGTTGTCTGGCAGGAACTGTACTGCCCTCTTCGTCTGTCCACTGTTTATTGTACTTGCTACTGAAATTAACATTTTGAAAGAGGAATTTTAAGATTCAGTTACTGTAATTACTGTTATGTTTGTAAATTATACAAAATACCTGCATATCATTTCGAGAAGATGTTGGTTTAAAGCGTTACTAAAAACTGAAAGGTGAATGTATATTGTTTCTTTATTCTATGTTAGTACCAGATATTAAATGGTATTTATTTTTATGTTTTACAGCGGAACATTGCTTGGAGGACCAACAATGTTTGAACTGCTCAAGTACAACAACATACTGCAGTACTGAGTGCTTTACTGGGTATTTCGGCCTCAAATGCAGCTTGACTTGCAGCAAGAACTGCAAACACAGTAAATGTAGTCGAACGAAGATTGGCACCTATAGATGCTCTGACGGTTGTGTACTTGGTTACCAAGGCTCAAAGTGCAATATTCCCTGCACGAGTCCGAAGGGAAACTGTACAAAATGTCCTCAAGCATGTGATGAAAAGTTCTGCCCTCTCACATCATCTTGTATCTCCGAATGTCATGACCAATACTATGGGTCCAACTGCAAGAATTGTTCACCCAGATGTCGACAATGTAACAGGATAACAGGCAGATGTGANNNGTGTCATGATCCTTATCATGGCCTGGACTGTGAATACTCATGTGAACATTGTTCAACAACTGATTGTGTATAAACATGCGCACCTGGATTGTATGGAAGTACGTGTTCCAAAAGATGCAGCAAAAACTGTCTA
>VKKT01001789.1:55993-67099 GCA_008038995.1 Haliotis laevigata | reverse complement strand
CTTTCTCGAAAATTTGACATGGTCCCAACTTAGATTTAATTGAAGAACTACATCTATCTCGAAGTTGGCATTTTCCACATCATTAGTTTTGAGAAGCACAATTACATTTAGTAACTGCCCTCATACAGTTGACATCACCGTGAAAGTATTGTCGGATTTAAACCAATGCTTCAACAAATTATGTACGTATCTTTGAATCCAATCTGCCACAATTGTTATAAAGATTTGCCAGCAGTATCGATCATTATATTTTGCCATCGTAACAGGTGTTCTACATGTCTTTGTATATAATTACAATGATATGTAATAGTGATATCTACTAGGACGTTGATGCCTCGTTAACTGTATATTAAGTCCGGATTTTTACAACGTGATCCCTCAAGGTTCGAGATAACGGAGCTCGAATGTTGTTTCTACTGCATAATACCGCACTGAACTTCAAAGTTTGTGTGAAGTTCAAGATTTATTTAAATTTAATTTAATTTAATTTAATTTAAAAGCACATTTTAGGGGTGTTTAAAGTTCTACCAATTTCCTGGATTAGAGAAGAAACCTTTTATTGTTTCTTATTTTTTGTTTATATGTTTGCAAGGTCGTGTTTAAATAATATTACGAAAGTGTTAGTGTATGTTGTTGGACTGAGATTGTCCCATTCATATGTTTCAGAGAAGAAAGACCCAAGTTGGCGGCCATGCGTCCACAGTGTGATAAAAACAGACGGGGCAACTCATCTTTGAGGTTCCGACAGTCGGAACACATCTACAATGAAGTCAAGGAAGACGAGATGGGACCAGTTATAGTTTTTCTCTAAATTTAGTAACATAGCAAACACCGTGTTATATCTGAGTGAAATAACCAGACTAGTAGTATACATAATGGGGCTACGCGACCAGGTCCCTCCCAAAAGCTCAATTATTTAAAAGCAATTGAGCTCTTGGGATGTCCCTAATCCCGTAGCCCCATTGTGTATACTACTACTGAGGTGCATGCAAACTTTGATGAAAGTCGGTCAAATAGTTTAGTAAATAATAACTTTTTAGTGAGCATGGTGTCAGTCTGAAAAAAAGGCTCGGGAAAATTATAGCCTTTGGAAGTCCCTAATCCCATTCCGCTATTGTGTATACTCCTCCAGCGTTCATACGTGAACGCTGGACTGACATAGTTAGCCCATGTATGTCACATCAGCGTTCATTTATGAGCGTTCATGTATGAACGCTGGAGTGGTCTCTAGATGGCATTCCTACATGCATGAGCGCTGGCCTGACATGTCACACCAGCGCTTATGCATGAACGCTGACTGAACGTGGTTTCTTGAACAGTTTGTGCTCTGATGTTAACAATTAAAAAGTGGGTGTACTGCTCGGCTATTCACCTACAGCTCGCTGAGCTGGCTGGCTGGTCGGCTGGCTACGTTATGTTGATGTCCGCTAAACAATTTATTGTGAATCTCCTATGATTTGTTTGGTTTTCTTAAGGAAGGCTTGTCGGGCCTGATGCTTCCCTTGTTTTATGAATTTTATTCTCTCGTCTTCGCTGATGACGGCGTTTTTACGAGACTTGGTCCGAGTCTCTTGCTTCATTCTGTGATATTTTGCGATTTCTGATAGCACCAAACGAAACTCTTCCTCGGAGATTTTAGAGTTGGTAAGAGCGGTGGAAATATGATCGTCTGCTAGAATTTTCATTTCATCGTGTTTCAATGCTTTACGTTGCAGTCTGGAAGATATGAACTTAAGGGTCAATCCCATTAACCCTACCACTCCGGCTGTTATTTCAATGCCGAGTACCATGGGTGCGGCCACGAGGGTGGATAATAATCCGATACCTGCTACGACTAATCCCATGCTGACTGAAACAAGAGCGCTGTCAACGCCGTCCACGGAATTGACGTCCCTGTGATATTTATTCTGTAATGCCGACGGCGTATAGCGTTCACGTTCTAGTTGTTGTTTGATCTGACATATCTGTCGCAAACGAAACCCGTCTGTGTTTTTGTTACTTCATCCACGACTGGGTACAGTCCTATCCTGTGTGTGTGTATATCTATTGTTTTATAAAATAATATTTAATTGTTTTTTCCGTTAATGTCCGATCGATGTATTTGAGGCTGATAAGGTTTAGATTCTTGTACACGTAAATATTCGAGACATGAATCGGACTCCTTTTCTATAACATGCACTCCATTGAGGCTTATTAAGGGTGTCACCGCTGGTTATCGTGTCTGTCAAACCAGCGTATTATCAACCCAGTCAAAAGTGTTCGTTCTGACCTCCCACGAGCGTCAGCAAGATAGACATCTATTACGAGCGTGGTGTGTGTTTTGATAGTCAAATTTGAATCGAAAAAATCCAATTGGTAATCAGGTACATCAAACCGGAAATATGAAGTCACGTCGTTTGAAGCTAACATGTTGCCCGTGTGACCTGGTATTCGTAAAACATGTACATCAAACTCTGGAGTGAAACACGTGAGAAGGATCTCGTTGTTCATAATTTTGGAGACGTAACCATTGTTTTTAAAAGATATGTGGGGTGAGGTGAGGGTCATGTTGATCAACCAGTCTGTCTGTTTGAAGTCTGCTAGTGACATCCGCTCGTATATACGTTGTCTTTTAAGTACAGGACGTACAAGGTGTTTTCCTCGGTTATGTCCAAGAGATCGGCTAGCGTTACGTTGGATGATTATGAAATGGTTCTTAATTGGTTATCGGATAATTCCTCGGACGTGCGCTTTAAACCCATGAGATGTATGTTGTCGATTAGGAAAATTCTGGTGAGCAATATCGTGTCTTCCATGGTCACAGTGACTCCCCGCAGACTGGTGTAGGCGTTAACATTCACCCGCACGCAAACGGAGCAAACTTGGTATTGTTGTTGTTTGGCCCAGTGGAGTTTGATCCCTTTCACGATTTCGATGATGTCACACGCTGACGGCGGTAGGTAGACTTGGATGTACAGCATGGATTTTGCTAGCAGATTTTCCAGGACGTCTACCACGCTGTCGAATTCCGACACCATCTGCAATCGACAGCATGTGGGCTTGCTCGACAGCATGTGGGCTACTCTTTGCCTTAACATGCTGATGATCACGCTGCGTTTTTGCGTAGGGAAGTAAGCTACAAGAAGGGTTCTGTTGTTTTTGACTTTCATCAGGTAGTGATCTTTGTTGTCCGTGAAAACGTGGGGAGAGTCGAGCGTGATGTTGAGAATCAAGTCGATTTGGGATGGCACTAATACCCATTTGTTGTTGTCGTTGAAGATCAGAGTGTACTGCGTGTTTCTGGAGATGGTCGTGGTCTCGACGTCGTCAAGGTGGAACAGTAGATGGCAACAGTTCGACACGTTTGTAAATGCTGTTTTTTCAGTTGCAAGGCGTACAGTTTGCTGTCGAATCCGCGCCTGTCCCCGAGGTCAGGGATCGCTATTTTGGCGCATTTCTTAATGCCTGTTCCTGGACCTTGAGACTCCATCATTGTCGTATGTGCAGCTTCGCGTTGAGATATCCTATAATTATGGGATCATGTTTCACGTCAAAAGCCTATATTTTCAATTCCGTGATGTTGCCTCGGATTAATTTCTTGTAATGCCGCAACAAAAACGATTCGGTTCTGCCGTCGTTGTACTTTACCGTTTTCACCGGCACAGCTCTCAGCAGTGTGGAAGGTCGTTCGGCTTGTATGTTTTCAGTCGTGCTCAGCTTATTGAGATGAATGCACATGAATGAGATCGGGTAATTTCGAGCCTGTCACGGTGGTTTCCGGTGGTATTTCGTTCTACGTCAACACGAGCGTGTTAGCCACCACCCGATTGAGTGTCAAGTCGTTTGGTTTTTTTGTTGGCTAACATGACCTTGCCGTTCGAGTCGTTCATTTTGAGTTCGTCCCCAACTGGTTTGAAGATTTCTTTGTTGAGTGAGCACCGGCTGTAGTAGCCGTCCGTTATTTCTTTGTGGGCGTTATTGTAGTACAGCCTGTTGTTTTTGCCGTTGATGTTGGTGCATCGCGGGTAGTAGGTGATATTGCAGAGCGCGACTTCAAGCTGACCAGGCGTGTAATTGATCGCGTGCAGCAGGTGAACGGACTCACCGCTCGTGATTCCCAGAAGCGTCATGTACATAATGAAAAGTAGATATGTATACTAAAATATATAACAATTCAAATATGAACAAACCGGGAGTGTTTATTCTAAAAGTGCTACCTATCTCACGCAACTGAGTATTGTGGTCGATGCAAAGGATGATTTACATTTCATAGTTCGGTTCATCGACGTGTATAAAAATATGGCTTTTCGGTCACGAATGTGAAAACAGTACACGCTTGGTTCCGCAACCCGATGCAGTTCTGGCAGAATCAATTCAATTCGCTGTGCAGTGCGTGACCACCGGATGCGGTGTGACGTTGAACGACACTCATCGTGATGAGCTGAGTCTGTCTGTATTATCGTTTCACGTGTACTACCAGATCAGACGTATCCTGAAAGAATTCAGCACCAACGAGGCACTGAGCATCGACGACAGCAACGTGTTTTACTGTTACCCGGACCTCTGGAGAACCTCGGAAGAATGCGATGACATGGCGTATCAAGGACTTAGTCGGGATCACGACGTATCAAACGAAATCTGTGTGGAGCACGGTTTCACGCATAACCAGCTCGGCAATATAACGGCAGGAGAAAAAGCCGTCACCAAGGCATACGGGAATCGTTTTTTCATACCGCTCGACTTCAAGCTGCTCGAGGGGCACATGCCTTTTACCTGGCCACGCTGGGTGAATACGACTTCACGTTCAATGACTAGTGCAAAGTTTCATGCGGGACGGCACTGAGGCCAGCTCAGCGTCGACAGCATTTCGCTGAAGTTTGACATTGTTGCGAACACGAATCTGGCCCAGCATATTCATACCCAGTACTCGGAAACAAAGCTGTCAATTCTGTATGACCGCGTGTTGCGGCACTGGACGATCGTCAAGGACAAGAGCGACACATTGGGGAACATCAACCTGAACGTGCCGGCTTCATTGATGAAAGGCATCTTTATCATTCCCTTGGCAGAATACGAGCCGTTTCGAAGAGACAGCAAACTCACTTGGAATCCCAAGATCACGAAAGTGGAAGTGACCGTCGAGGGTGTGCCCAACCAACTATTCATCCAAGGCATGCGAGCTTACCAGCAGTGGGAAATTACCGGCCATCAAGCGACACTCGCCTGAAGTCAACGACGTCGTCAAAGACCTGGGTTTCACCTATTGTGATCACCATCCAAATCACCAAGAAAGCTCAAAGTCTGGCCGGTAAGATAAAGTTATATTTGTACGTGATTATGGACGCACAACTCAATATAAGAAATGGAAGATTAGTGCAAGCCTTTTATTGATTTACCTTGCGATCCCCACTGCGCCATCATTTGCAGTCAGACGGGGTGTGGCAAGGCATTCATGCTGGAAGGATACTATCGCGACGTGTTCGACCACATCGTCATTCCCTGCCCGACTTTATGGGTGAACAAGTCATACACGGAGAGACCGTGGGTGATGACGGCCCCGGACGTGTACAAAATCGATCCTGGAATTCGTCTGCAGGAGTGGTTGCGCACTTACCATGACAAACTGAATGGAGAATCGATGCTGTTCATCCTGGACGACTGCAGTGGCAACAAGGATATGGTTAAAAAACGACACACGCTGTCGTACCTGGCCTTCTCGGGCCGACACACGAAGAAGTACAGCGTTTGGTTGTTGACGCAAAAATTCAACTCGGTGCTAAAAGATTTACAGGAACAGACACGATGGGTCGCTCTGTTTCACTGCAAGGACAGGGATACATTCAAGGACTGCTTGCAAGAAACCGACGTGATCCCGACCAAGCAAGAACGAGAACGAGTGAAGAAACAGCTCACCAAAACGAAACAAGCCAAACTTTCATTGAAAACCGACCAACCGTGGTGTATAAAGTCTGCTAGCTTTTAAGTAAAATTCTAGCAAAATTCAAGGAAACTTCTAACATAACTCAAGCACAAACCGATATTCGAAACTATCATTCGGAAGACGTCGCCAAAGCTTGGTTTAAAATAAAGCAATCTGGCAAGTCTACCTGCCGGTGCCTCGATACATCCCTAGAAGAAAATTCGACATTTCAACACCAAATCGCGTCCATCAAGCCAACCTTCTGTTTCTCCCTCACGACAAGGTGAGGCTTAAAACCTACAAGTACGCCCTGACAGTCATCGACGTCACCAGTCGCTACAAGGAACCCGAACCGTTGATGATCAAAGATTCGAACGAAGTTGCAAAAGCCTTAAAACGCATATACAAATGCAGTCGCTTGACATGACCTGCCGTATTGCAAATCGATCCTGGACGTGAGTTCATGGGAGCAATGGCACAGCTGCTGGCCAAGCACAAAGTCCAAGTGAGACGAGGTGTGGCCGGAGCTCACCGTAGCCAAGCCATAGTCGAGAGATTCAATCGCACCCTAGTTGAGCGCCTGTTCTCTCACAAATACTCGCAGGATTTAAAGTTCCCTGACTCGTGGGCAAGAGACCCGTCAACAATCAAAATGAAATCTGTCGGATGGTCGTCGCCAGCAGCATGTCGCGATAAAACAGAGAAAACATTACCAGCCGGGTCAGCGTGAGGTACTTGTATCAGCAGGGAGCTTACGAGAGAGACAGCAGAAAACGCGCCACCGATCCGATATGTTCCATTAAAACGTACAACATAGACCTTGTCGACATCAAAGCTGGCGGACCGAACTTGTACGACTTGAAAGACGGACCGCTGGGAGCATTCGTCAGAGAGAAGTTGATGATCGCACCTCACGACACAGTACCTTACACATCACCCACCGTGTGATGATAGTTTCTCGTCATGATTTTTTTATCAGTCTTGCATGCCTATTTTTCTGCTTAATGTAGCCAGCCAGCCAGCCAGCCACCCGTACACCGAGCATTTTTCCAGACCGACCCCATGCTCAATTAAAAGTCAAATATTCAACCGATATTCCTCAAATTTTGCATGCACCTCAGTAGTAGTATACATATTTTATATTTTCTTTAAATTGAGCTCTTGGGAGGGACCTTAGCCCCATTGTGTATACTACTAGACTTGAAATCAACATTTGTTTTCGGCTTTCATTCATATGACTCGGCAACCAAGAACTTTAAGACATAGTTCTTGTAATATTTGTTTTTGAGTGTTTAACAAACACTTGTACATTGAATACATTTTTGAATATCATTGAATCCTCTTGCTCGTTGTGTTTGCTTTTGTCCATTCTACTGAAATAAATAAAAATAGACAAGTGTGAAGAAGGTACCTAAAATATATTGTTCTACTTTTCTTCTACCACTATTGTATACCAAGTATTCAATGGAATCATAATTATTTCTGCGACAGCTGAGTGCTTGGTGTGGTGACAGTATACAAACTATATATGTAGGATCCAGAGAACGCCCCATCTCACCTCGTTGTCTTGGTCAGAGGTTGGGTGCAGTTACACATTCAGACTTGCGTAGATTTACTTGTATAACGTCGGACAGGAAACGACTACAGTTAAGAATGTAAAGTGAGGATAAAGAGACATCCAACCAGGTTTACCCCTCATCAAACTCCTACTTGGTCAGCAATAGTTTTAGCATTGTCGCCTCTTTACAAGAAACGTGGACCACTGGGGAACGTCTCTACTCAGGAAACCAAACTGTAATTGGTCTATTAAACAGGCATTGCACCTGAACGGTGAAGCAAGTGAACCACTTTATTTGGTTCAAGATCTACATTCATGGAACTGAGACTAAGTAAATTTCAATGTACTATTCTGTATTATGAAAAATACATAGTATCGAAAACTGATTTTATAATAATAATAATAATAATAAATGCATATTTATAATGTGCCCCTACACACCCTAGGTCATGCTCAAAGCGCTACAGAATATTTACACTGGAGTATTTATAGATGAAGTTATACATAATATAAGGTGGGTTTTAAGTCTGGACTGTGTCAGAGCTTTTAAGGGCACATAGAAGAGAATTCCAAAGTACAGGTGCAGAGAAAGAGAATGATTGGTGTCCAAAGGATTTCAGTTTGTAAGATGTTTTGGATGTTTAATAGAACCACACAAACATAAATGTGAACGATTACAAACGTTTCATCTTTCATATCGGCTAACATTGGCTTTTATAACTGAGTAAATAAATAATATTATGGTATATGTCAGCAAATAACATGGCAAAGGAATAGCTTTGAGATCAACGGCCTTTCACATCAATATGACATCAAGTACCCAAAGGCATACGGTATAGGCCTACTTGGTTAACAAGTAAGCAACTTTATGTTTAGGTTGTATATGTTTAATTTGTTGTATCTATTTGTAACTAAGTAGGGGTACGACATAACTAGGACAGTCCACATCAATAAACACGCCTATACACCAATACAATCTACAAGTCCACATCTATCCACAAACTTATACACCAATATAATCAACAAGTCCACATCCATCCACACACTTATACACCAATGCAATCCACAAGTCTACATCCATCCACACACTTATACACCAATGCAATCCACAAGATAACATCCATCCACGTGCCTATACACCAATGTAATGAACGAGTCCACATCTTTCCACACGCTTATACAGAATACAATCCAGGAGTACACATCGATCCACACGCCTATACATCAATGCAATGAACAGGTCCACATCCATCCACGTGCCTATACACCAATGCAATGAACAAGTCCACATCCATCCACGTGCCTATACACTAATGCAATGAACGAGTCCACATCCATCCACACGCTTATACACAATACAATGAAAGATTCCACATCCATCCACACGCTTATACACAATACAATCCAGGAGTACACACCAATCTATACACCTATAAACCAATACAATCAACAAGTGCATTCTGTTACCTGAGGGTGTCGGAGTGTTCTACCCTTCCTCCCTAGGCAATCTGTCTATCCACACTGGTTCCTTGGGATGATGTTGCTAAGATGGATAGTCAAAGATAACTTCGGTATGTTGTTCAAGTCCATTTATTTTGGCATGAATTCTCACACAAAGGTCCTCAGATATTGCCTAGCTTACCTGGTCTACACACAACACAGATTCACAAACTTCATGGAAGAACTTACTGGATTCTTGTACAACTCCTTAAGTTACTAGTTCATCTGAGCCTTTCTCTCAATATACAGAGAGAACCTCTCAGGTCAACGGTGGGGCCCAGAATCATCCTCTCTCTCTCAGTCAACTAACAAAATAGTCTCATAACAATTTTGGCTCCTCCCCCTGAGATACTGTCCTACACCATATATAATGACTCATAACCCATCTGAATAATAAGTTACTTTCATTAGTCCCTTTTCAAATGACTCATATCCCAGCTGCACCACTAACTACAATCATTTCCTCTCTTCCAAGACTTAATCGGTACCATCAGTTTTTTCCATTATAAATGTACTTTATTAGTGAGCTTAAATCATTTGTGAATCTTTCAACAAAATAAAACTTCCGACTGGCAGACGCCAGAAGATGTTTAATCGAATCATTACGTGTGCCCCTTTTCTGATTCTTAGTATCTTAATTACCAGTAAATTCCGAAATGGTATATGAGTCGACCAATCCACATGTTCCACTCATCTCCCTTATTTGGATTTGTTGTATGCAAGGGAAATGAATCGATATGAATTTGGTTACTCTGGCCAATGCACTTTCCAAGCACAATGCCACTTCTTAACTGAACTTCAAATTTTCCTTAAATATTTACCAAATATATTTTAAGTTTTCAATTCTAAATATCATGGTAATAATATACATCCTATTCACAACACAATCCACGGGTCAACATCTATTCACACGACTATATACACCAATACAATCTACGGCTCCACATACATCCACACGCTTATTCACAATACAATCCACGAGTCCACATCCATCCACACACCTAAACACCAATACAATCCACAAGTCTACATCCATTCACACGCTTATACATCAATACAAGTCCATATCCATATCAAGTCCATATCAATCCACACGCCTATTGACCAACGCTATCCTCAAGTCCATATCCATTAACACCCCTCAACACCGATTCAATCCATAAGTCCACATCCATCCACATACCTATATAAACCAATACAATCCACGACTCCACATCCATTAACACTCCTATACACCAATATAATCCACAATTGTACATCAATCCACACGCCTATACACCAATACAATCCACAAATCCACATCCATCCACACACCTATAAACCAATGCAGTCCACAAGTACACATCCATCCACACTCCGATATAAACCAATACACTCCCCGGGTCCACATCCATCCACACGCCTAAACACCAATACAAGTCCACAAGTCCACATCAATCTATACACCTATAAACCAATACAATCCACAAGTGCATATTCACCCACACGACTATACACCAATACAATCCACCAGTTGAAATCCATCCACTCGCTTATAAAACGAATACAAACCACAAGTCCACATCCACCCTCACTCCTATACACCAATGCATTCCACAAGTCAACATACATCAACTCACATATTCATTAATGCAATCCACCAGTCCACATCCATCCTCAGGCATGTACAAACCTATACAATCAACAAATCTACATCCATTTCTTCTCTTATTTACAATACAATCCATGAGTCCACATGCATCTACACGCCTATTTGAAACAATACAATCCACGAATCCACATCCATACACACAACTATACAACAAAACAATCCACGAGTCCACATCCATCCACACGCCTATACACCAATACAATCCACAAATCAACATTCATCCACATACCTATATAAACCAATGCAATCCACAAATCCACATCCATCCACATACCTATATAAACCAATACAATCCACAAATCCACATCCATCCACATACCTATATAAACCAATACAATCCACGAGTCCACATCCATCCACACGCCTCTAAAAACCAATACAATCCACAAGCCCACATCAATCCACACACCTATACACCAATGCAATCCACAAATCCACATTCATCCACATACCTATATAAACCAATGCAATCCACAAATCCACATCCATCCACATACC
>VKKT01001788.1:99060-115860 GCA_008038995.1 Haliotis laevigata | reverse complement strand
TGAGTGATATGACTGTATACATGTTGAAGGTGAATGATGATGAATGAGTGATTTGACTGTATACATGTTGAAGGTGAATGATGATGAATCAGTGATATGACTATATTTATATACATGTTGAAAGTGAATGATGATGAATGAGTGAGTGATATGACTGTATACATGTTGAAGGTGAATGACGATGAATGAGGAAGAATGTACTCCAAAATGGTGTGTAACTCAAGATAAAGAAGTTGACATTCAGTACTAGAATATTTAAAAGGTAAAATTTGCTATTTTTTAATATTTTTTTTTTCACTTTCCCTGTTTTTGATCAGGTTGGCGGCATATAATGGCAAAAAAATGTAAAAACTATATATTTATTTTTTCAATTTTACATATTTCAGGTCGGCAGATCCACAAACCAAGTAATGCAAATATAAGGCTTTAGCATTCAGTACAGCCTTGAAGCAAGGTTACTACTGGTTCTGAAATGCAACTTAAAGATAAAATCCACAAGCAATCTCCCATTTGACTATTAAACAATTTTTTAACAGCACTACCAGTATTTCTACAGCTGGTCAAAAATTGATCCAATGAACAGAAGCTGAGCTTCAATTACACACATGAAGCTTGCTTTGTGTATCAATTTAAACAAATCAGTGACATTGGTTCTGGGAATCGACTCATGAGGCAGCTGGAGATAAAAACTTGGTATTGCACAGATATATATTTCTTATCATTGTTTACCTCAATCAATTCAGAAACTGGCTGCACGATAGAATATACTCCAGTATTTATGCACATAATTCCTCAGAAATGTATTCTGTGCCCTGTGATGCAAAGCATTATTTTCCGACGTTCTTTTAAGGACTATTTGTCCATAATTACATTGAACTTGGAATCCGGAAGGCTCCTAGATATTTGCAGTGCTGCCTTCATTTCATGACTATTGACAAAAGTGTCTTCTTTTAAATAAGCTGGAAATATATGATGCAGACAGTGGTTATTTCGGTGATCTGAAATTCACTTTCCTCGTGAGTAAGTATTCGCCAAATGTGAAATATTATCTCACTATCTTGATTCATTATTTGAATAAAACGTGGAACTTTTTATTGGAGGGAGTGGTGCTTAACCTCATTCGTTGATTCTCTACTGATGTCTTATATGTTAATGCAGTTCAATTTTGTCAGTTTTAAAGGAGCATTTTTATTTCCATGGGTTGATTATGAGAATACTCAGTCAGTCCATCCATCCATCCATCCATCGATCGGTCATCTGTGTGTAATCTGTACAATCACAAAATGTTCAGGGCGGTGGGGTAGTCTAGTGGTTAAAGCATTTGTTCATCACACCGAAGGCCCAGGTTCTATTCCCCACACGGTTACTATGTGTGAAGCCCATTTCTGGTGTCCCCTGCCATGATATTGCTAGAATTATGCTGAAAGCATCGTAAAAACCCAACTCACTCACTCATAAAAAAGTTATTTTTTGAAGCACATTCATTTTTCCATTGTATCTCCACAGATTTATGATACAATATTTTCAGTTACATATAATGGATCTCTGTATTATCATGAAACCAGATAAACTGGATTATATTATTAGCTGATTCTGTTTGAAAACAGTATTGGACTTGTTAAATTGTGAGCTGTATTGTCAAAAGTTTCTTTAAGATTTTCAGCAGGCTTGTGTTTATCCCACCTGACATGCTATCACTCACTCACTCACTCGCTCGCTCGCTCGCTCACCCACTCACCCACTCACCCACTCACCCACCCACCCTTTTCTACTTCCAGAGAGTGAATAATTGTAATTTTATTGTGTGTACATTGTTACAATCATATATTTCTACAATCATGTGCTAATGTCCTTATCCATAAAAAGGAACCATATAAATCTAATTCTAAGAGTACACAAGGGAAGCAAACTATGGCGCCACTATTTGGTAGCAACTGTCATTTCTTCCAGAACAGACATGGACTGTGTTGCACGAGGTCTGCGGTTATTGGGTTTCTGGCAGTGAGATGAAAATTACCAGTGACACATTCTGACCAAAAGCTGAGAATAACAGCCTCGAGAGAGTGTTGAATCTTGGTTGGTTTCAAGGACAGGAATATTTTGATGAGTTTGTCGTGAGGGACGATCATTCCTGAGGTTCTCACCCAACACAGATGGTTTTTTCTTCAGTTTTAAAATGACTTCACAAAGTTGGGTGTTTTAGAATCGAGGGCATAAATTTTGATTCTTTTTTTAATAGCTTTAGAAGTTCCTGAATGAGACATGTTGGTTTGTTTGGTGTGTGTGAGGAATGGATTATATGTATTGCAGATGTCGATAGCGGCGTATCTTTCAGCACAGTTGTAAAATATTGCGCTGTTAAAATGAAGTGTTCAAATTTTACTTTGTCTTTTTCTGCAGTGAAAGGAAAAGGATGTTTAGAGATGTTTGGGTTCGTTTTGTGTGCAATATGTTGACAAGATTTATTGTATTGTTAGCGTCAAATCAAGTACATAAAAACATGTTGATAGAGGACTTGTAACTATAACTGGCTGTGTGGTAATCCAGTGATTACGACCATGTATTGTTAGGAAGTTTTGTGTATAAAGGTGTCACAGAATTTGATCAACTTTGATATTGATCTAATAATAATCTTATAATTTTTTTCAAATATTGTTAATAGCTCCAAAAAACCTCACTCACTCACTCACTCACACAGTATTCAAGAAATGCCAAATGACATATTTGTACAGTTGGAGCATGTGGTATTCTTCCTGTACTAGCCTTGTGATCCCACCCACTCACTCACTCACTCACTCAGTAGTACCAAGTGCCTTCAAGACATGTCCTAGCACTGTTTTAATGGAAGCCTGATTATCTTGTTAGCATGTATTTGTAATTTACTCAGGGTGGTGGGGTAGCCTTGTGGTTAAAGTGTTTGCTCACAGTCCAGGTTCGATCCCCCACATAGGTACAATGTGTGAAGCCCATTTCTGGTATCCCCCACCATGATATTGCTGAAATATTTCTAAAGGCAACACTAAAAAGCTAAAATACTTAAAACTAAACTCACTCACTCACTCACTCACTCACTCACTCACTCACTCACTCACTCACTCACTGAAAAGTGAAATACAAATAGAATGAAACTTTAAACCTTTCGTACATCTCTTTCGTTAAAAGTATTTTTGTAAATTCTCATCCTAATTAGGAGCAATTTCTATATTTCTGTTATTTCCATGAAAGTGTCATGTAGTTACAACTGCAAAAAAGTCAAATATTTCTATTACACATCAGGGGTATCAAGTTGGGTTATGTCAAAATAATATTGAGGTTAATTGGATATGAAGTAATTAAAAACCCTAATTAATTTTATCCTTTTAAGTAATAAACTTAACAACATCAAACCAGCTGGGTAAAGCTGAGCATCTTAGAAAACACACTTCACACAGACATGGTTACAGTACCCAAAAGTCTAAAAACATTAAATTAACATGCAAGCAAAAAATGAAAAAGTGGAATTGATGACTATCAGTTATTTTGAACACTGATGAAGATTGGTTAATAAATAGATTAACTGACAGACTATGCACAAAGGTAAATGAAATGTACTATGAATATTTATCACATATGTGGTGTTATTGATGCAATAAATCAGTGTGTTGAATATGCAAATGAGGGAACTACTATAAATAAACACTATACATGTCACTTATGCTCAAAAGCTGTTGCATAATAATGACACTATGTTATAAATAGGATAGTGCACTGAGGCATTGTATTCCTGAACTATTCATGAAGTCATTTTGGTGAGTCAAGAACTTTGATTACATTTGGCATTTCATTATACGATAAAGGGATTAATACTTATGGAAACTTAAATACCTCAAATGTTATAAATGATGATTATTTTATGAGAGCGTATTAATCGCTTTATTTGGTGATGGTTATGATGAAAAGTTTAGGAAAGAAATATGATTAGATATGTTATAGGGTGGTGGGGTAGCCTTGTGGTTAAAGCGTTGGTTTGTCATACCAAAGACCCGGGTTCAATTACTCACATGGGTACAATGTGTGAATCCCATTTCTGGTGTCCCTGCTGTGATATTGCTGGAATATTGCTAAAACAACGTAAAATCCAACTCACTCACTCATAGAATCTTTGATTTAAAAAAAATCTCGATCACTCATTCACTAGATGTGATTTTATGGCAGGATTTTGAGTTTCATAATATTGAAGTAAAATTTTTGTCAAAATAAAGTGAAAAGGAAATTGATTTTTTTAAATAAGTATTCAGTTGGTGTGGAACAGAAGGAACAGAATGGGTCCTTACAAAATCTGTGCTAATCTATGATTGGATTGTATTTCAAACGAAATGAGATCCCTTGTCTAATGAGACTGCCAGTCAGCTGAGTGAATTAGCTTGATGAGGGCCTACCATCCTGATAACACTGACACAAGCGTGACAGCTCGGAGATAGGTGGGGGGTGTAGATTGGACCTGGGGGGAGGTGTGTGTAATCAGAACCCTGAGGGGATATTTCCTTTTGGGGAGCGTAGAAAGGATTGGCTGGTCATTTTGACTGAAATCGTGTAGTGTGTATGTAGCCACAAGGTACGACCCAGATTGAAAACTGCCTGATGTGGCGAAATTTTGATTTGTTGAGATGAATAAGGGTTAAGTGCCTGTTAACATAATTTCACTTTTATGTCAGTATACTGATATGTCAATGTGTACTATTGTGTTCTTGGGGGCGGTTGGGTAGCCTAGTGGATAAAGTGTCCGCTCATCACGCCGAAGATCTGGGTTCGATTCCCCATATGGGTACATTGTCCAGTGCCCATTTCCGGTGTCCCCTGCTGTGATATTGCTGAAACGTTGCTAAATGTGGCGTAAAACGATACTCACAAACTGTCGTGTACTCTTGATATGCAATTAACCTCTATATCAACTTATTCACAATACAGAACAAGTGTGATGACAAGACTGGTGTTGGGACCATTGTCCATCTTTTTCTGATATCAGGTTTCGTAGTATTTATCCTTTGGTTGGTCCAACATTGACAGAACTATGGTCCATACTTAATCAATTATGTTTTTGTCAGTTTCTATTTATTTGTACAGATCAATGGTAACACTGTTGGACGTCCATTGTAAACCAATGCAGAAATTACACAGCTCTAACACCCTAGAACAAAGACGGTGATATTGGCATTAGGACTGGTCTGGTTATCGGTAAATGTCACCCATTGTCTGCCAGGGCCTATCCGAGCAAATCTGCGTCAAACTTTTTATAAAACTGTTGATAATGGACACTTCACTATCGACTAAATACATATTACTCTCTACCCCACTGTGATAAAAGCAGGTTGACCTTAAGTTAAAGGGAGGTAACTCTAGTTAAGCTGTCCTCACAGTTTAAAAAATAGCCTTTTCCAAAGTCCATTTCATGATGAAGTGCTTTGAAAGAATTTGGTGGGCTGTTTTATTGAAGCAAAATGTTTAAAGCAGTTGTGAGGTTATAAAGCTGCATTTGATCAATGTCACCACGAGCTGCCATGTTGCTCTAGTTTATTGTTAAAGAAGAAAGTCCATGTGGTATAAATATTTAGCCAAGTGTTAAAAATGTCTTTCAGGTCTTCAAAATAATCCTGACAATGTTGAAAATGCAGCTCACGTCTTCCAGTCGTAATGTTTTCAGCTGATAATTAAATTATCACATATTGTAAATCCGACGGAAAGTGTGAACCAATTCTGTTGGTAAAAAGTCTACTCTTGGGAAACTCTCTGGAGCACTAAACGCAGTTTAGGAGTGAATTATGTATGTTTGCTAAAACCTTTTAATGCCTCGTCTTACTTTATGTCAGGTTTTCTTATGTTTGCATCGTTAATTTCTTTTTCTGTTTCATAAATTTTTTCTGTCTTTGAATGCAAATCCCAATGGTAAATCATAGTCCAAGTTAATGGAGTATATTTCTGTATTATTTATATCTGTGTTTTTCATTGTTAAGGCAATCATATAAAGTGTCGCAAGTTTGATTTTAAATAATATTTGTTTGTATGGGTTTTTTTTATTTGTTTCTTTAAATCTTGTAATATTTTATGTGTATTTTAAATATTTTAAGAATACTTTTTGTAACTTTTTGTCATGCTGCACCTGATATTGTCTTGTGTAATTTTTCTCAGATTTGAGGTAGTTTGGCCTGCTGGGTACAGGAAGCAAAAGACAGGTGTAATTCCCCATGTTGGCCCCACCCCCAGCCCCTGCCCATGTGTGTCACTCATCACTGTTTATACCTTACCCCGCTAGACTAACATTCCTACTGCCAATCCATCCCTGTAATGCTAAAGCCTTCAATGAAGCGAGTCTAGATTTCCTCAGGTCCAGGTCTGAATCTTCCAACTCACTGGGGCTTGTTGCCAATTTAAATGGGTTTATTTGTTACCATCAAACTTATATATATTCAGAGACTGAGCGTGAGTCTAGATGAACCCTCAAAACCTAAGTAGAAGAAAAGCTTGAATCTGTTTTGGTTGAGAGGACAACTTGTGTCTCGGACTGCCTCAAAGAACCAAATCCAGAATTTCCATTCTTTGGCAATGTTGCTGATGTTCCAGATGTTTGTTGGTTTGTGTGTACTGAACCTTCGTTTCTGTAGATGTAAGACAGAACGTATGTAATTACTTCCAGTCTCTACACCTACTGAACCTGTTTACTGGGGAAACCTGTCACAAACAGATGGGAGACATGTTTGATTGCATCCTCCAAATTAGTTAACTGTCATTTTGAGCTAATTTGAACATTTTTAAGACTTCCAGTCACAGTGAAAAATATTTGGTTCAAGACTAATCTTTAGAGTTGTTTGCCAGTTCATTTTTCCCTTGAGTCTGTTGTGTCATGTGTAGAACAACTTTCTTCACAAATAAATTCCTGTATGTATATTTACTTGCAAGAGGCAAAAGTTTAATAACATTTTGTTAGAGTTAACTTCTTATAAAAGCTCTTGTAGGAAATGTTTAGAGGTGGTTGTTATTGCATATTTTCAATTTGTTATCAGGTTTTCTTTGTATATTGTAAAATTTGGGTTGTGTCATCTTTAAATTGGGGGTGGTGAGGTAGCCTAGTGGTTAAATTGTTTACTCGTCACGCTGAAGACCTGGGTTCGATTTCCCACATTGGTACAATATGTGAAGCCCATTTCTGGTGTCCTCTACCATGATATTGCTGGAATATTGTGTAAAACCAAATTCGTTCAATCATTCATCCTCAAATTTAAAAGGGGTGGTGGGTTAGCCTAGTGGTTATAGCGTTTGCTTGTCATGCCAAAGACCCAGGTTTGATTCCCTTCATCAGTACAATATGTGAAGCCCACATCTGATGCATCCTGTCATGATATTGCTAGAATATTGCTTAAAGCGGCGTAAAACCGTACTCACTCACTCACTCACTCACTCAAATTATAGATGTTTTTGTCTGGCCTGATCGTACATAAGAATCTGTTCCTTCAGATGAAAACATTCCATGAGCTATTGTTCTTGAAAGTGCTGACCCATGAAGATCCGGGTTAGAATTGGTCTTCAGTAACCCATGCTTGTCATAAGASGCAACTAACCGGATCGGGTGGTCAGGCTTGCTGACTTGGTTGACACATGTCATTGTATCCGAATTGTGTGGATCGATGCTCATGTTGATCACTGGATTGACTGGTCCAGACTCGATTATTTACAGACCGCTGCCATATAACTGGAATATTGTAGAGTGTGGCATAAAACAAAACTCACTCATTAGCTCCAGAAAGTGCTGGTTTGAGTTTACTACTTGGTGTTTCAAATGAAGTTTGGGGCGGTGGGGTAGCCTAGTGGTTAAAGCATTCACTCGTCACGCCGAAGGCCCAGGTTCGATTCCCCACATGGGTACAATTTGTGAACCCCATTTGTGGTGTCCCCCGCCGTGGTTTTGCTGGAATATTGCTAAAAACGGCGTAAAACTATACTCAGTCAGTCAAATGAAGTTCACGCACATGTTCAATTTGTTGATGGAATTTCTTTATTGATATTACTTCGCTTGAAGTATGTTCATAATTCACAGAAGTCCATGTTCGGATGCACTTCAAAGTCTGGAAATATGTTATTTTCATCTTGAACTCCTGAGCATTTTATCTTCTGATCATCTGTACCATTCCACTGATAATTTTGATGAGAACTGAAACTTAGTTTCAGTAAGAATTGTTGGCGTTTTAATAAAAGAACGTATCGGATGATTATAGAGATCACAACATAGTGCGTTCTGTGATCTGCCCTCGTAAAAGAAATTCCACCCGCCAGTTTTCACTGGACCAAATTAAGCAATCCATGCATTTTACATGATAATTGGTCTGTATGTATCTCAGCATAAGACTTCCACGCAAATAGCCCATTAAGGAAGTGCAGTCAAGATGCTAGATATATAGAGTGTTGAAGCTAAGTCATGCATTCAGACAGGAGGGGGGATAAACCGAGACAAGACTTATCGCTATGGAAGGAGGGATTTCTGTGGCGTCGGTGATGAAAGAACTGTGGCTATCAGTCGGTGAAAGAAACCCTCTGTAATTCCATTCTAGGTTGATCAGTTCTTGAGTTACAGTTTCAGTCGAGTTGGAAATTTGAAATACAGACTGACAGAGTCCTCCAAATAAAGATATATATACTACTCGGAAGTTGGAACTTTGACATACAGACTGACAGTCTTCCAAAAAAAGATATATATACTACTCGGAAGTGAAGCGCCACCTGATTCCTGTTATGTGCAATTGAACTTTCGTAGTTGGAAGGAATCGAGTGTTCTTTAACTTTCAGAATTATATAAGGTTTCTAAAGTATTCTGTAAAGGAACCCTTGATTAGAAGGAACTCTGAAGATAAGCCAAATAGGGCTGCAGAAGGGGCTTATAGAGCTGAGAAATGATACTTGATTTGGGATGATTGTATTGTAAATATAAATGTTCGAGTTGGCAATTGAGAGTAACTGGAATAATATGCAGAAAAATTAACCGTAAACTCATCTTTGGTGCAAGAGATTCTGATTCCATGTAGAAGGTTTTCTGAAATCCTGTGTAATATGTGTAATGCAAATAAACTCATTTTTGATTCAACACTTAAAAACAATCAAAGTGTAAGTGAAAGTTTCTCATGGGATTCTAGTTCTATGTCGAAGGTATTACCAGACTGAGAAGTGTGATCTATAGAGTCTGATTCAACATTTATAAATGACAATAGTGTATGTTAAGAGTTTTCTTTATGTATGGTTTTGGGGTTCATTTAAACTTCAAATTAATTCATTTTCTCAATTAATTGTCCCAAGAAGTATTCTGGATTCATGGGTTTGTGATGAAAAATGATATCGGGGATTTGCAGGAGAAGGGTTTCGCATCTTGTTAGATAAGTCGGTTGCATGTACAAAATTTGAATGTTTTGGCCTATCTTCCTTCTCCTTTCTGCCTGAAAGGAACTGTTGAAACATCTAGGGCTGTATCAGCAGACGACCAATGTTGAAATGTTGAAGGAGACCATTGATGCATAAACAACCCTATGAGTTTCACCCATGGACCTTTTGTACAAAAAATCAGCTGTCATTTTTACAAATGCATTTTGAACACAAAATAACTTAAATAACTAGAATAACTCAAATGCATTGGAAAGGGAACGCATTACGTATCTGATGTTACAGGAAGTAATAGAACAAGATAATGTCATTTTAGGTTTTTTTACAAATCCGTTTTTTGTGAGACCCAGATAACGTGACTGCTTTATTAATGAATGAAGGGGAGAGGTATCACATTTATATCTATGTTTACAGCGTTTTGAAACGACATCGGAGCAGCTGACAGTCGGGTCCTAGAACCGATTCTATTAAGATAGCTTTTTTTTAATGATAACATAATGGGTGCTGATGTTAGGAGCGTTTGTTGAGAGACAGTAGATAATAAAAACTCATTCACCTACTTCCTATCTCTGAGACATCATCACCAGGCTATTTTGTTCCTTTTGAATTTCAAGATACGTCTTGGTGTGAATTGCTATCAAGAGCAGTTCGAGCAAGGCTTCTTTTCCTGTTCAGGTTGAAGCTGTTGAAGCTGAATTGTGTTTAGTTTGGGACATGTTGTTGTGTAAGTAAGTTGGTTGTGTATATGTTTGATTTGGGTTCATGCCTTTGGAGTTTGTGTTTGTTTAATGTCTCATGAAACAGTGAGTATGTTGTTTTTTTCTTTCACAGATTGGGGGGTAAGCTGAAGTAAAAGTTTAATATGCATTTGATATGTATCATGGAAACATGTTACCGTACCCATAGATCTCATACAGTGTGTCATCGGTTCCCAATTGCACAGATCGATGCTGATGCTGTTCATCACTGTATTGTCTGGTCCAGACTTAATTATTTACAGACTGCAGCCATATAGCTTGAAGATTGCTGAGTGCGGCGTAAAACTAAACTCACTCACTCAATCATACAGTGTGAGGTGTTTGATGCAGTACATACCTGTAGTATGTGATACCTGATTTAGTACAAACCTGTAGTATTGTGGTTCCTGATACTGTAGCATGTGGTATTGGATAAAATACATACCTCTGATATGATACCTACCTGTAGTATTGTGGTTCCTGATACTGTAGCATGTGGTATTGGATAAAATACATACCTCTGATATAATACCTACCTGTAGTATTGTGGTTCCCGATACTGTAGCATGTGGTACTGGATAAAATACATACCTCTGATATAGTACCTACCTGTGGTATTGTGGTGTCCGATATAATACATACCTGTAGGACCGCCTCCTCGGTGTAGTGGTTAGAGCGTCTGCCCAGAGAGCGGAAGGTTGCGGGTTCGATCCCTGACCGCGTCATACCCCAAAACGTTAAAATAAGGTACTTGTTGGTCCCTGCCTGGCGCTCGGCATTAACGGGTACAACAAGGACTGGTCGGCTCGGAGTCAGTATAATGTGTCTGAGTGGGGTATTCCTGCTTCACTGCAGCATGGTATCACAGTGGACTTGCACTATAACACCAGCTCAAGTCTGGGCTAGTACAAGCAGCCGCACATACACATACACATGCATGCACGTTGTCATATGAGTGAAATATTCTCAAGCACGACGTAAAACCCAATTTCTCCTCACCTCCATACCTGTAGTATTGTGGTACCTGATATGTTACATACCTGTAGTATGTGGAGTCTGATATAGTACATACCTGTAGTATGGTGGTACCTGATCTATGGTAATTAGTGATTAGTACATACCTGTAGTACTGTGGTACCTGATCTATGGTATCTAGTGATTGGAACATACCTGTAGTACTGTGGTACCTGGTCTGTGGTATCTAGTGATTATAGTACATGTGGTACCTGATCTAGGGTATCTAGTGATTATAGTACATACCTGTAGTACTGTGGTACCTGATCTGTGGTGTCTAGTGATTATAGTACATAC
This sequence comes from Haliotis laevigata, assembly GCA_008038995.1. NCBI lineage: Eukaryota > Metazoa > Mollusca > Gastropoda > Lepetellida > Haliotidae > Haliotis > Haliotis laevigata. The sequence goes on along the minus strand of VKKT01001788.1, from coordinate 104,413 downwards.
CTGTAGTACTGTGGTACCTGATCTGTGGTATCTAGTGATTATAGTACATACCTGTATTATTGTGGTACCTGATCTATGGTATCTAGTGATTATAGTACATAGCAGGAGAATTGTGACTGTAATTGAAAGGTGTGACTATTTGTACACATTTTATGCTGGCTTTTTTATGTCATTCATGTTGTGGTGGATATAATATTTTAAAATAGAAGCCAAATGGCTGTTTTCAGTTTCTCGGATGTTTCTTGTGCTGATCCCAGCAGAACATGAGAAGGAACTCAGCCTTAGTGTTGACACATGCTCTATGAAGACTCCTTAATGCTTCTCGCAAAATCTCTCAACAGCTGAAAAATTTGGCAAAACTACAAGTTTACGATTTCTACAGATTTGGATTGTTTAAGACCATTTTATTCCTAACTTTCTGCAATGTTTAAGAGAGTTCTGCACAAAATGGTTTAAAACTGTCATGCAAATATTTTTCTTTTCGGTTGTGAAAAAAAAGTTGATTTATGGGGGTTGTCTTTTAAAAAGAATCTAAAATTTCTCGTCTTGCTTACCTTGCTTATTTTGGTGCAGTGTTAAAGTAATCAATAGAAACAAATTCAATCTTTCTGTTTTGCCTCATGGTTTTCAGTAGATCGGCATCAATTTATTGTAACTTGAATGTTTATGTGTAGAGAATCTCTTGTGTGTTAAAACTTTATTGAGTGTTGATGTTTTTGTTGTAAAAAAAAACACAAGTGGAAGAATCGATTTATTATCTAAAACGTTCTTCCAACTTTTTACAGTGTTGTGGGGCTGGTGGGGTAGCCTACTGGTTTAAGCGTTCACTTGTCACGTTGAAGAACCATGTTTGATTCCCCACATTGGTACAATGTAGGAAGCCTCTTTCTGGTGTCCCCAACCATGATATTGCTGGAATATTTTTATAAGAGATACGAAGTCTGGCTTACTTACTGAACGCTATCTGATTTACATGAAAGTTATATTCTAAGAAACATTTCTGTGAGTCAAAACAGATGTATTTTCATAAGTTTTAGCATGTTTACATTTCTAAACATATTTGGAATGTTTTCAATGCATTTCTTCTAGAAATATTTCCTTTCATACACATGAAATGTGTCATATTCAAAACCCAAAAAGCTCTTCCCAGTACAAGCTATTCGGAAACTGTTACAAACACAATCTGACAAGAACCCAACTGTGATGATTTATTGTTTTATGAATTTGTTCATTTGCACACGCAAAGTCAAAGGGGGTCTGTACCCTACACTCAACCTGAGCCATAAAATATTTCAAGATATCTCCATGTAAATGTTTTTCACTGCATGACAGGGTAAAGGCTGTTGAATCTGCAAAAAAGTGGATATTGTCTTGCTTAGGTTTGCTTGAGGGTAGACATGTGGAGATGTCAGCGTGATACAGAGTCAGTCTAGTAGTCAGATGGAGCCAACAAGTTCAGACAGTATGAAAGCATCATTCAAAGTGTCAACAGCGTCCCCACTCTGTTGGTGTGTTTTGTGTTGTTGGGATGAAAGGTTCTCCCGGTAATGAAATTCAAAATTTGTTGTAGTGCCTGGAGAGATTTTGCAGGAAAAGGTTGGTCTGTTACTTATTTGATTTATATTAGCGTTAAGGTCAGAGGAATGTATTAATTGCTGTTGGTTTATTAATGCTTCAATCAGTGTTGATAATGACCTATTTAATTGATTTGTGGCCAGATACAATTAGCTGTACAGATTATTTAGTGCATGGATTAACGGCAGTGAGTTCGAATCCAAGACTCTTGGTTTGTTAGTACCATTGCCAGGTTTAGTATTTTCATTAAAGTGGAAATTGTCTGCCTTTTTAAGACTACCTTCCATGTCATGTAATTATAATTGTTTAATATTTGTGAACCTGGCTCACTCCTTGACTCACTGACCGCCTACGTGGTGTAGTGGTTAGAGCGGAAAGTGGAAAGCTGCGGGTTCATTCCCAGACCAAGGCATACCAAAANACGTTAAAATATGGTACTTGTTGGTCCCTGCCTGGCGCTCGGCATAATGGGTACAAGGACTGGTCAGTTGGAGTCAGTATAATATGTCTGATTGGGGTATTCAAGCTTCACTGCAGCATGGTATTTCAGTGGGCTAGCACTATAAACCAGCTTAAGTCTGGGATAGTACAAGCAGCCGCACATACACATACACACGCATGCACGTTGTCATATGAGTGAAATACAACATTAAACCCTATTTCACCTCACCTCACTTTGACTTGTTTTCAGTCGAGGTGAAATTTAGTTCAATGTTTACTTCCAAATTGTTGTACTTACAGAATCAAGTGTTGCTACTTGTACAAGTCTGGATCTATGCTGGTTTCTTTTGCATGTTTGTAACCCATGGCAGTAGTATGCCACATTTTAACATTGACTCATGGATTGAGTGGGGTAGCCAACTGGTTAAAGCGTTCATTCGTCACACCGAAGACCCAGGTTCGATTCCCAACATGGGTACAATGTGTGAAGCCCATTTCTGGTGTTCCCCGCTATGGTATTGCTTGAATATTGCTAAAAGCGGCATAAAACCATGCTCACTCACTCACTCACACTTTCAGCATAGTTGTATTGCCCGTTGACCAATCCATTTTCCTTGTTGCAGCTGTCTCTGCCATATTGGAAATGTTTACACCACCGCTATATCATATTTTCCACAATACTTCTAATCAGAATAAAACGCCATACAAAAATAGTCCTGATTAAGGTGTCTCTGATCGATTTCATTCAATAGAAGACTACGAATATTTATCAAATACATTTGATCATATATGAAACAAATATCACTTGGCATTTTAGGATCTTTACAGCTTTGCAATTTATTTTTACCCAAACTTTTCTTGTGATGCGAGATTTGGAGTCTCCTGCAGCCATGATATTGAAATTGTAATGGATAGTATTGGCATATCGATCTGAATGTCAAATATACCTTTCAATTATTGCGACTATTTGCCTCCCACGCTTGTCATCCAGCAAAGTGTATCACCTAATCAACCACAACAGCCATTTTGGGAATTTAGTCCTCTTATGTGTCACTTAAGAAAATAAATTATTTATTAATATCGTAGCCCGAGGCTCTCTGGCTACTTAGGAAGAAAATCGCCAAACGTTCAGACATATTTGGAATGTTTGTCTATAGAAAACTATTTGCGATATTTCCCGCAGGTGTGGACAGAGATTTGCCAGGTTTGGGTGAAGCTCTGGCAGGATATTGTGTATGATGTTAGCAGGTTAATGAGATCAGTGTTGACAGGTGTGTTACGTCATAATGACGAAGGTAGCTCCGAGATAGATACTGTCTGCTTCATCCTACACCTGGGAGCTCTGGGTGCATCTAGATTGGAGATGATTTATATCTACTTCACTAAACGTGAGATTCTTGGATTGAATTGGACTTGTTTTTTAGTTTTAGTTTTTAAATGGAGGATTAACTAATTGTCTTCCTTGAACTAATATATCGGTGTCGTAAGGTGGACAGTGTTTTGAAACAGATGTTGAGATTGTTTGGAAGTAGTTTTGGTTGCATGGCAATTGATGAGGGGATCGGTTCTGCTTCTTACACGGAAATGAACAGCATACAAGAAAGATGTCTGCTACAGATTGGAGGGGGAATACTTGCATGAGATTGAACAGTTGAAAGAAAACATCGTTCAGTGTGTGAAGATAGTCGAGATGTTGCTTTCAACCTTAAGATAGAATGTTGACATTTGTAGGAATATGTTTTCAAGAAGTATGTTTTAGTTTCTGTTTTCAACTGTTCTCGAGTTTCATGTTTGGCATGTTTTTTGTCATACTTTTTGTGGTGTCTAAATTTTTTTCGTTGGTTTAGTCAGCTAAGTTTCTGATTATTCATCATGTTTTTGTACTAATCATCCGTGTACCGCGTATAAATTCTGTTTGCACTCATTTTTTCATATTTGTTATTTCCAGTTTATGTCTTCTAATATGATTTATTTCCAATATGTCTGATATTTAGCTTTCTTCATTTCAGATGCAAGATGGCCGTATGAGGCAATCTGAGGATGCGAAAGAGTAGAATCATCAAATTCTTCGCGGCAGTGGTCGTGTCGTCTGCCTTCCTGTCTGTGTGTCTATGGAGCCAGTGCACCATCAACAGACAAGACAACAATTTCTTCAGGTACAATATTCACGACAAGTTATTAATATTCATATTTTCCATACATGTCTGTTAGCAGTATATGTTGGTAAAAATGTCTGAAAAAAATCACTTGAACACAGTATTCAAGAAATACCAAATGACATATTTTTACAGTTTGAGCATTTGGGCTCCTTCCTGTACTGGGAGGAGCGGTGGGGTAGCCTTGTGGTAAGGCATTCGCTTGTCACACTGAAGACCTGTGTTCGATTTCTGACATGGGTACAATGTGTCAAGCCAATTTCTGGTGTCCCCTGCCGTGATATTGCTGTAATATTTCTAAAAGCAGTGTAAAACCTAACACTCACTCACTTCGTTTAGTAATGAAGTAGTACCAAGTGCCTTCAAGACATGTCCTAGCRCTGTTTTAATGGAAGCCTGATTATCTTGTTTGTATGCATGTGTAATTTACTCAGGGTGGTGGGGTAGCCTTGTGGTTAAAGTGTTCGCTCATCGACCAGGTTCGATCCCCCACATGAGTACAATGTGTGAATCCCATTTCTGGTATCCCCCACCATGATATTGCTGAAATATTGCTAAAGGCAATACTAAAAAACTAATATACTTAAAACTATACTCACTCACTCACTCACTCACTGTAACTTACTCAAGATTTCTTATGTAAATTTAATGAAACAAGTATTTTGGAATTGATGGTAAACCTTTAATCTACCTGTCAAAATTTAAAAATGAATGGTAGCGTCTTTTTGCTGTTGAGACCTCATTCAGCTTGTGTTATTCATCATAGCACAATACTTAATGCACACCTTCGCGTCGTCACAATATCTCATTGTCAGACAGGGGTTAAGATCGTAGGCTGTTTCTATTTCCGAAGTGTCAGTGATGGATTGAAGAGTCAGTGTATCACTATCAGACTCGTCATGATGGTTGTATGCACAGTACAGGACTATTTCAGATGGATAATCAGTATGAAACCATGCATCTTTATGGATAGCAACTTCTGTTATATTGCATTCAGCTGTGCTTTGATGTTCTGTATATTGTCGTCTTCAAAGTATCCCCACATAAAAGGTGATCTTCTGTACATACCTTCAAGTGATACTGTTAGGAAAAATGTGAGTTTTTCAGTTTCGTGCAGAGCATAACCTGTGAAGATCCGGGTTAGAATTGATCTTCAGTAACCCATGCTTGTCGTAAGAGGC
>VKKT01001788.1:82892-96993 GCA_008038995.1 Haliotis laevigata | reverse complement strand
TTCTGGTGTTCCCCGCTGTGATATTGCTGGAATATTTCTAAAAGCGGCATAAAAACACAACTCACTCACTCGAATGTGGAATGGTTGTCACAAGTTTCTATTTTTACCATTTCTCTTGCAGATATATGGTTCCGTTGTCAACACAGACGGTTACGACCGACTGGAATGGCAACATGCGAACTCAAAGATCCACAAACCTCGACTCAAATATTCCCCCAGCGGTATCTTCATGTCGTTCGAGTATTACAATGTGGAACAGAGGGACCGCGTTAAGTGCATCAGCGGCTTTGAAGGTATCTTTTCACGCTGTTTTGTATGCTTTAGTCCAAAATTACAACTGAACATTTACGCCCGATCCTCCACAGGGACATGTGATGTAGTTGGGGCTGTTTCTAATCCCTTTGAAGTGTTAACGTTAGTGAAATTAATAACCGAATTTTTTCTTCAACTGTTGTGCTGTTCCGTGTATGAACGGACTATACGTGATTAAAATTGACAAATATGTTGTGCCACATGTGACTAACTTTTCAAATTCTACAATTAGTAAAATACCCTCAGGGCTGTCCTGTTAGTCTTTCGTAATCCACATTTGCTGAAATAATATCTATGTTTCTTTATAAACTATTAATCAAAATGTTAAAGCCACGTTAGAGTCTTTATCATGCCCTTTGGTTTTACTTGTCTAATGGAGGTTTACGTCAGTTAAGCAATTTAAAAAAATTGTTGGTCCAGGTTGATGAATAATTCAACCAATTCAATTTCAAATTATATTGTACTTTTCATGCTGATTATTTCATGATCCATTTGGCAAACCATGGCCTACCTTTTTATGGTTCAGATTGTGCTCCATAATTCCTGCTATCTTGAAGTTTGTCTGTTGTGTCCTAGTTCCTGTAAGCTCCTTGCACCTCAAGTAACCTGTTATGTTTAACACAGGTGTCCACGACACCACACAGTGTTGTCCTGTCAGGACATCTATGAGTGTCCTTGTTACCGTAAGCTCCCCGCATTTCAACTAACCTGCTATGTATTACACATGTGTACCAGTCTCCAAACAGTGTCTTACTGTTACTATATGCTCCTCGCACCTCAACCGACCTGCTATATGTTACACAGGTGTACCCATCTCCACACAGTGTCCTTCTGTTACTGTAAGCTCCTTGCACCTCAACTAACCTGCTATGCGTTACACATGTGCCCAAGGCTCCGTACAGTGTTGTCCTGTCATGACATCTATAAATGTCCTTGTTACTGTATGCTCCTCGCACCTCCGCTAACCTGCTGTGTGTGTTACGAGTGGACCAGTCTCCAGTGTTGTTCTCTCATCAAATCTGAATGTTTCTGTTATCGTAAACTCCTCGCACCTCGACTAACCCACTATGTGTGTTATAGGTGTGCCAGTCTCCACACAGTGGACACCAGAGGGCCACTACTACCCAATACAGATCGCCCAGTATGGCTTGAGTCACCACAGCAAGTACATGATGGATGGGGAACCTGATGTCATCATCTTGGAGGATGGAGAGGAGGACAGCCCCGCAGACTGGATGGTACCAGAACAACGCTCCTTTGCCGTTTTGAAGAATGATGCTTCCAAGTTCTCAAATGTAGTACAGTTCTTGACATCAGGTAGGTTGATTTCATCAGGGGCGGTGGGGTAGCCTTGTGGTTTAAGTGTTTGCAATTCACTCAAAAGATTTCCCACATGGGCACAATGTGTGAAGCCAATTTCTGGTGTCCCCGCCATGATATTTCTGGAATATTGCTAAAAGTGGCTTAAAACCTAACACACTGATTTCACTGCATGGTGGAGCTGAACAGTGTATACCACACCGATGACCCGGGTTCGATTCCCCACATGGGTACAATCTTTGAAGCCCATTGCTAATGTCCCCTGGTCTGATATTGCTGGAATATTGCTTAAAGGGGCATAAAACCATGCTTACTAAATCACTCTGTCACAAGTGTATACCCAGTTGAGGTTGATTGTTTGATCCCATCATTCCAGAAGAGTATAAAACATGGTACTTGTTGTTACCTTGACTGACTTAAGAGGAAGAAACAAGGATTGGTTGGCTGTGAGTTGGGTATCTCTGTTAAACTGGCATGGTATTTTAGTGGACTCACATATTGGAACCAGTGTTGGTCTGAATTCATTTTTCAAAACTCTTGCATGTTATTTATATTATACATTGTGAGGTAATCACTTCACCTAGAATAATAAACTTCATAAGGTTGTGAATTACCTGAATGTGAAATTGGTTTGGTGGGTAAATATTTTAAAGAGAACACATGTTGGTTGATGAAAGTTTCAGTTCTTGATACTGGGCAAACAAACAATGTATGGTTCTCAAACAAACCCGCCGTGATGTTGCTGGAATATTGCTAAAAGCGGTGTAAAACCAAACTCAGTCAGTCAGACTCAAACAAACACCATAATAATATCGTGTACTGTAATTTTTCCTTATCCTGACTCATGCTCTTTTTGCTTGTCTTCTTCTTCTTGCGAACATAGTGGAACACTTTTCTACACTTTCTAAAAACAATTGATACACCAAGCAAATTTGGGCATGAAACTAACATCAGTACTTGCCCAAATGTAACTACCAGACTGTAAGTCTGAAGGAGTTACCTCCTATAGTCAGCTTTTTGCTTTTTTTGAGTTTTTGATTTAATATGAATCTAGATAAATATGGGATAAATAAGTATTATCAAGAAGTTGCAATGAAATATAATTTTTTTCAAAATGAACCCTGTTTTGCATTATGTTTGGAGACCTTCACCAATTTAGAGCAACAAAATGTGAAAGATGAGATAAGATATTCTGAAAGACAGAGATGTGTTAATATATGACGTATTGATTCAGAATGATTTAACAGTAGCTAAACTTTGCTAACTGATTTGTCTTTTCAGATTCTACCAAGCTTCCAGGAATAAGAATAGTTGCTGATGAAAAAGTGAACAAGTACGTGACAGCGGACTTGAAGTTTTCCACAAATGGCAGTGTGACTGTGATCGTGGAGACTCTCAGTACTGTTGTGTTCAACCTCCACTATGTACTGAGCAACACTCTCATCATGCTCGAGGGAAAAGACATTTATTATGGACTCGGAGACACAAGGGGACGATGGCACCATTTAGCCAGGGATATATCTATTGACCTTCAGAAAGGCCTCGGATTGAAGTATTCCAAATCAAAACGAATTAAAATGAAATATCAGTTTTCCAAAATTCGAGAGATCTCCGTACGAGGTCATGGCTACCTGGATAATTTGACGTTGTCGTCATCTGCGCATTTGGATCATTTTTATGATGCTGCGAATTGGTTAGTCAGTCATCAGAATAACCGTGGAGGATGGCCTATCGCTGTACGTCGTAAACTCATTCCCAATCTGCTCGAGCTTCCCCCAGGATGGTACTCCGCAATGGCCCAAGGTCAAGCAATGTCACTTCTTGTGAGAGCGTACTTGAAGACAAAGGCCAAGAAATATTTAATCGCCGCTATTGATGCAATGAAATTGTTTGAAATCAGTAGCGAGCAGGGAGGAGTGTTGGCGAAATTTGCAGGTGAATACGACTGGTACGAGGAGTATCCGACAACTCCAAGCAGTTTTGTGTTGAATGGATTCATATATTCACTTCTTGGTCTGTACGACCTTAAAGAGACAGCTTCAGGTGAAGCTGCAGATATGGCAAATAATTTGTACCAACGTGGATTGACTTCTCTTAAGTTCATGTTGGGTATGTTTGATACTGGGTCAGGAACGTTTTACGACCTGCGACATATTACGCTAGGTCTTGCCCCAAACCGAGCACGGTGGGATTATCATACAACACATATCAACCAATTACTAGAGCTCAGTGTTATAGAGCGTGACCCTATATTCAAAACAACGGCGGATAGATGGACAGACTACATGAAGGGTAAGAGAGCGAAACACAACTAGAGAATATCAGATGAAATCAGCTTCCTACTTCATGCTCTGTTCATGGATTCAAGTGATAGTGTATATACAGAATGGGAAAAGTCCAGTTCCAGAGGATGATCAGTGAATTGTGGACGGACTGATGTATCATTTGTGATCTCTCGAATTCTTTGAACTGAACAGTCTGTCGTTCTAAACCTGAATTTATTCCTCTTTCATCAAGTTGAGGATATGTGATGTTCCAACAAATTGGTACATTTACAAAGATGCTCAATTTCGGCGTTCGGGATGAGGTGCTTGCACAGCATCTGTATGGAGTTGGTGTAATTAAAGCTGTCACTGATGCAGCGCCCAGTTTGGTTGTGATTCCACTGTGACTCAGTGATTCAAAGCTTTCAGACTTCTTCTTGTTAAAATACAATGCCCTTGATTAATTGACTAAGTGATACAATTTGAAGAGTTGATGTATTCACATGTATTAAAGTATACAAGTTTTCAGCAAACATTCAAGCTCAGCGTAGGAGTTTAAAATAGTTATGTTGTACGATTTTTCTTAACATTGTGGTTCCTTTGGAAAAAAGTGTCCCCTTAATTTAAAAGTTAAGTTCTGTATTTAATTTTGGTTAATATTTCTTTGAGAAAGGGTGTTGTATTTTAGTGAAAGGCATGTATTATAGGTCGAATATGGGTTGTACAATGTGAATGTTTCCATATTTCAAACAGCCATCATTATCAATACAGTGACATTGTATAAATGTTGGGGACTACTCTTTTGTCTCATGTCACTGAAGATATTCTGTTCAAATCTTTCTGACTGGTCAAAGATGGTGGATTTTGGACAAAGGGAGGTAACTTCACGTCCATTGAAATTACCTCCCTTTTCAATGTTAAACTGAAGAAAGATTGAGAGGATATTTTTCATTCTTGAAGGCTTTCAGTGGTTTTAATGAATATGAAAAACTGTTTTATTTTAATCTTCCTATTGATGAAATGATCATACATACAAAGTCTTCATGAAATATTGCTAAAAACATGACACAGATGCCAAAATATTGACTTTTTATGACTGTCAAAGTGTTTTTAGCTTACGTTTTTCAGTTTTGTGGACATGCACAGACTCTGATTTTAAGGTTGATAAAGGTTTATTTTTACTTCACTGCTTACACAGACGCCAAATCTTTCAATGCTTACGGATTGAAGTCACTGCCAATGAACATCCATACTCACTTGCTTCAGATTTAAGTTCATGCAGCTGTTTACTGAGTGTAGACTACTTCCACAGACTAGAGCAATACTGTAAGCTGTATATTAGTGAAATGGTTCTATTAGAAAATAATTGCATCGTATATATAGGTAGCTGTGATGATACAGACCTGAATAGCTGATATCACTGGAGACCATGTAATAGGTTAGTGATAAACTGTTGGGGAGGGCCGTCCCTCTATTATATGGTCTCTGATATCACAGATCATATTTTAGTTGCCAGGATACAAGTGATGGAGAAATGATTTCAATGATGTCCAATATCTAGATTGTTATTTAAGGCTAAAAACTATTCTGGGTTCTCACGATACATCCAGCTTGGTGGCTGGTTTGACTTGGTCAGTGTTGTGTCCAGCAGCAGCAGTTGGTTAACTTGGTCAATTTCAGATTTGACCTTACTTGTCTTTGGACTCATTTCCGGTCAGGCTGGTGTTCGTTCAATCAATTTGGGATGATTTGTATAACTAAATCTATTTTAACCTGACTGTGTTGTCCCGATTAGACAAAATGTTATTCTTGTTATTGGATTATCTTCATTGTGTATCACGCAAAATTACATTTGGAAGAGTAATTTCATCATAGTGATGACAAATTCAATTTTCCCAAGAGCCCCATGTTCTACTGTATTAGCATAGGCTGTTTCTGGATTACAAACCATTCTTAACCATTTTGTTTACTAATCTACCATCTCTTATCTTTACAGGAAACATTTTTTCATTTTAAATAAAGGTATGAGTTCAATGAAATGAACAAATGGTAAAATTATCTGTATCCATTTTATTTGACCTAATTATTGCCAGATATTTTTGGGTGGTGGGGTAGCATTCCGGTTAAACCATCCGCTCTTCACGCTGAAGACCCGGGTTCAATTCCCCACATGGGTACACTGTGTAAAGCCCATTTCTGGTGTCCCCGTGATATTGCTGGAATATTGCTAAAACCGGCATTAAAGCATACTCACTCACCCAGATATTTTGTAGCCTTAAAATACGTCTAACATTGAACATTTTGTGAGTCCTCAATACTTATATCATATCCCACCTTGTATCATCACAGCCTCAAATTATAAGTGCATTTTCAGCAAGTTAACATTCACTAATGTAATAAGTGCTTGGGGAATCAGTGTATAATCTATATTCCTTTATAAGGAAGTCTTTGTATATATATATTGTTAAACATTACACCACAGTGTTACTCTTAATGTCTCAAATATACACTTTCCAGTCTATTGTAACATCGATACTTAACCAATAGCAGTATCATCCCCATGTGCACAAATCAGTTGTGATAAGACTAGTGAACATTTGGTGAAATCAGTCTTGTGAGATTCACCTTAAAGCATAAAAATGAAATGGTTAATTAGCCTTGAAAGACAGTTTAAATGAATTTGTATCATGGGGTGTTTTTTCACTGATTTTATTTGTTAATTCAGACATAAACAATATGAAATTAAGTTTGTGACATCTCTTTCAGAGTTGAATATTGTAATTGATTTAGTTATATTGGCATCCACTCTCTGGGGGGACATTTCTTCAACTCTTTTGCTGTTGGGTTATTGTTTCATCACATATGATTTCATTTGACAAGTGATTAATGTAAATACATTTAAGAGCAGTTTTCAAACTGTCACTGTTTAACAATCAACTTTAAGCTAAAGTTGAGAATATGAACAAAAGTTTTAGTTAAGTGTTTCAACTGGCTTTCATGAATTTTCAAATTCTGATGTCATTTTAAGTCATTCTATTGGCAAAATTAGTTTGTTTCCAATTGTTTATGGAGCTGTATTTGAAAATACAGTTAGTTCATTTTAGATATTGGACTTGAAAATGAAATATACCGCAATCTATTGGAAGATCTCTCATATATTTCACACATACTGCTTTAAGTATACCACATGCTCAATGCTAAAAACTGATACATGTTGGCCTTAGCAATGCATTTAGATGTCATGTATTGTGATGTGGAAGTATAGCAGTGTGTAATCAAAGTAAACATTCCATTGTTTTAAATAATTTGTGTGTGTTGAGTTCCTTGTATTTGTTCACCCATGTATTCTGACAGGGACTGGTTATTTAATCTTTCCTGTTATGGAGTCTTTCTTCATTCATGAATTTAAAGTCCAATTCCTACCCTTTATTGACATTAATCAACATTTGATCAAGTTTGGGAGTTCACACTAAAAAGCCATGGGGGCGGTGTGGTATCCTAGTGGATAAAGTGTTTGCTTGTCACGCCGAAGACCCGGGTTCGATTCCCCACATGGGTACAATGTGTGAAGCCAATTTCTGATGTCCCCCGCCACGATATTGCTGGAATATTGCTAAAAGTGGTGTAAAGTCACACCCACTCACTCGCTTAAAGCCATGATTCAGTTTCTCACCTTCAAAATATGTGAGGCGTTTTGGGGGATTTGCAAAAATTGATGTGCAATGACTTGTTGTGGTGAAGTGAAAAACAACAACCATATCTTTTAAAATATTTTGATTTTCATTCATTAATTACAGTGTTAATCTTGAATTAAAAATTTGTGGTGGTTCCCTTGGTAATATTGCTGAAATATTGATAAAAACTGCTTAAAAGCATACTCATTCACTCACTCTCTTGAATTTGAAAAAAATAGAATGATTGACCACCTACAATGACTCCCCGGCCAAACATTCTGTGAACCAACTAATCAAATCTAAAAGGCATTGTGTTCCATGCAATGATATTGCAGAAATGTTCCATGCAGCTGTCATGAACAGTCTCTCTTGTGACCCTTAATCATCTTATTTCAAACTAACTTGAAATTCAAAATTTGATTCAATTTCAAAGTTGGTCAAAGTGAAACACACAGTTTTGATGCCCATCAATGGCTGAAGCCAGTTCTTTGATGCTTATATATTTTTTTCCCAAACCACAAACTTATTTAGTGATCCTCCTTCATTTCAATGTTAAATGATCAGTCCTTGTTGGAGAATATAGATACCTCTGTATGTTATTTTGTGTTTATCAGTTTCTCATGATAAATGAAATATATACCTAACATATGATACAAAATCTAAACCTCTGTTAATGCCATCATAGTGCTTATCTGTCGTTTGGTTGTGAAAAATAACATTCGTAAGTTAACCTATTTAACACATCCATACTTCTGTATTCTAATGGCCGACAGGGTCACCAACATTCGTATCCAATGACATCCAAGCACACGATTTTAGTCGCTCCACTTCTACCATATCAATAGATAGACATTGGTTCCATAGATATTTTTATCATTGGATTTATTTGACACCATTCAATCTTCATTTATTTATTTTGCAACTGAAGTGTAATGAAATACCCTTCATTTGTATTACTTTTTTGTGTGGTTTACTTTGCTTAATTTATGCACAGGAAGTAGTTTTTTAAATGATTTCTTCCCCCCAGTTCAGTTTACTATTATCTGGTGATCCAAAGTTTCAAAAGTTTGGATTCCAATTTTTAGCCTTTTAGTGAAAGCGTTCAAAGACGTTTATGGGCATTTAGCAGTTAGGTATAAATGTGACAGGGTTTAAAGGGTAACATCTGGTTTTTATACATTCACAATGTTTCATGGATACTTCTTGTCTCTTCATCAGGTGAATAAATATTCATATTTCTATACATGGCGGGGTGTTCTGATAGTACAGTACATAAACATTCATTCACAAATTCAATAATAATAATAATAATAATGTGTGAAGCCTATTTCTGGTGTCCCCCGCTGTGATATTGCTGAAATATTGCTAAAAGCGGAATTAGACCATACTCACTCACTCACTCACAGTTTTTCTGAACAGGGTGTTATGTAATTTATCCTTCAAGACTGAAAATAGAAGCAGGTAATAAGCCAATCCCTTCATCTTTATATTAAATGAGAGAAATATGTATGGAATTATTGTGATATTGTACTGGTACGTCCCTGTAGTCTGGAGGAGGCTGTGAGGACCTGTGAGGACTGACATGCAAGCTGTGTGTGTTGTCATTGTTGTGTATGTTTGTTTACAATATTAATGCTGTCCCACAGGAGAGTGGTGACAAAGAGCTTACTGACGTCTCTCAGTTCATCCCAAGGTTAATCTGTGTATATTTTGGTTGTTTAAGTTGTAAATATCATATAAATACATATAAATATATATATTTGGAATAATATGTTAATATGTGAGAGAAGATTGTGGAAAAAAAGTGTATTTTGAAAAAATCAAAATATATCATGAATAAAAAAGGAATAATACATACAAGATCTGTTGTTTTTCAACTCAAATTCAAGTAAATTAGATGTGTGAATAAGGCGTCAATCAAGATTCACTCACTTTTTTATTTCAGGGTAGAGTTGGTCCAAAGACACGTTTTTATGATTTCTTCAAGACATGAATACACAATGCCATTAAGGTGAGGTGAAATGGAGTTTAATGTCGTACTTAAGAATATTTCACTCATATGGCAACATGGGTTTATAGTGCTAGCTCACTGAGATACCATGCCGCAGTGAAGCATGAATACCCCACTCAGACACCTTATACTGACTCAGAGCCGACCAGTCCTTGTTGTACCCATTAATGTCAAGCGCCAGACAGGGACCAACAAGTACCATATTTTAACGTCTATTGGTATAACGTGTCCAGGAATCGAACCCGCGACCTAGCGCTCTCCGGGCGGATGCTCTAACCACTACAACACGGAAGGGGTCAATGCCATTTAGATAGTGGAAGCTGCAGTAGCTGAGTGGGTTAGATGGCTGGCTTTGTGTGCTGGCTGACTTAAGGGATTCCCTTCCAGCATTCAAACCCAGTAAAAAGTACTAGAATCTGTACTTTACTGAGAAGGTGTAATCCCAGATATAACATGTGCTACATGTTTCCTGAAGACTTGCCAGATTTCAAATATCTGCTAAAAAGGCTTTAAAAGAATCTGCCATGAAAATGCTGATTGTAAGAGATGACCAGAACTGACCTGGTGGCAGATGCTTGGTGGACATCCTGATGTTGTGAGATTTTGCTCATAATATAACCCACAGGTTTAACTCAGAAACAGTTATACAGATGTTGTTGTGATATGTATGTAATTCTGCTGACATTTGTTTCAACATGCATCAAGAATGCACATAACGCCTGTGCTTACGGTGTTACATTTGCTCCCAGTAGGGGTGAGAGTGGACTTTAAAATCCTCACCCTGGCATGTACATGCCATCACGTTTTCTCAGGTTTGGGATTCAGCAGACTCATAGTGCAACCATGGAACAAAAAGTCCTTTGGTTACAGGTCCTTTTCTTGTTGCAGCTGCCACTAAATGGAACTCACTGCCAGACTCTCTCAAAGACACCCAGTCGTTGGAACAATTTAAGTCTCTCTTGAAGACTCATCTGTTTCATTTGTACTTTTAAAGAGACCTTGTACTGCCACCAAGTTTATACTTTTCCTTGAATCTTGTATGCCCTATGAGCACGCCCCAGTGGAGTTTAGCGCCATGTAAACGGACATTATTATATATATTATTATATTATTATCAATAGTTGTCATGATGACCAACTGCACAAGATTTGAGCCAGTTGGGTTTGATATTGCCTGTCAGTTTATTGTGGGAGGAACATTGGAAGTGACACCAGTATGGGTATGGTGCCTGCAAACCAGGAAACATGATTGGGATGATCCATGATTCAACTTCACAACCATGTAGTCATCATCATCATCATCATCATGTAGTATCCCTTAAGGCCACCAGCGCATATCAACAAATTACATGAGGAAAATATGTGTACATAACAGTGTGCAGGCAATGGGAGTCATCTTAACAAGATGTTCTAAGCATGATAAATATACTGAGCTACATCAGATTTATATCATCATTGTTAGAACAGAATGAAAATATTAAACATTGTTTTGGGAATATAAGTAGGGCTGGGATGGGTACCCCATCCACTATTACCCTAACATCAAATTTGCAAGAAATGACTATGTTCTTCAGCTCGGAGGCTACAATTTCGAGTTCTTCAATATCTTAACCATGTATTATATTCAAAAGAAGTGACTGTAAATTATTTCTTAATCTTCAAAGACAAAACAACCTTTTGAAGGAATAACATATTACATTGTTTAATCTATTTGTCACAAGATCATAACGGTCCGGGTATTGAGACATGGTATCCAGGTTACCCATCTCAGTCCTAGATATAAATTGGTCTCATATCTATAAATGCTTTACACAAGAACATGAAATGAAACGCTTCCATCTTCACAAAGCTTACAATATACTTCCTCTCTACAGACACCTAATGTCCTCCCCCTTTCAATTTCCAGTGGTGATACACCACATCTAAAGTTATCCAGTATACCCTTGAATTTTGGAATAGTCATAGCTTTCAAATATCTCTCTGGTTCAAAAATTGTTTTGAAAGTACGAAAGGTAGAAAGTTTTGATACGATTCGAGTCCTGGCTAGCTGTTCTCGAAACGTTCGCAGCCCTACGAACTTCTTAAACCCATTCTTAACACATTGGCTACAGTCAAAGATAAGAATTCTGAAGGCTACGAACGTTTCGAGAACATATAAGGGCCCTGGGCCTAGATTTTCGAAGCTCTCTTAGCGCTAAGATAGTCGTAAGTGCCATACATTAACATTAACTTACGACTATCTTAGCGCTAATAGAGCTTCGAAAATCTAGGCCCTTGGCCCCGATTCACAAAGCGTTCGTAACTTTATGACCTGTCGTAACTCTATAGTTACCATTGGCTCACGAATGTCGTAGCGCTACGAACGCTTTGTGGATCGGGACCATTCCGAGATAAATACGTCTCTTATCCTTTGTGAAAATTGGTATAAAAATACATCTTTATTTTCAACACCCTTATTCAACGGACATGAAGCCGTTAGAACATAAAACATTGCCTACATTGTTGTTAATTTCAACCAGTATTAGTATATATCTTTTTAAAGGATGAGTATATATAGTGTAACGGCCACACTCACCAACAAGGCCGTGGTATAGCCTAGTGGTTAAAGCGTTGGTTCGTCANGCCGAAGACCCGGGTTCGATTCCCCACATGGGTACAACGTGTGAAGCCCATTTCTGGTGTCCCTGCCATGATATTGCTGGAATATTGCTTAAAGCGGCGTTAAACCATACTCACTCACTCACTCTGACGCAAGCAACTAAAGGGATTTCCCGTGTTTAAGGGCATTTTTAATAACTGAACGTTTCAGAAGTTATAACTTTGCGTTCTGTAATGATTGTTTATTGTTCCGTTTATAGCAAAGTTCATTCCATTTATCGTGTCTTAGAATCGTTTTCTTCAGTTACAAGCATTTCAAGAATTTAATCCCCGGGGTACGATAGAATATATATTCATTATAATTTCTAACACCTTGCCTCTCACCCCAATTCTCTTCAGTACTTCCCATAATTTTGGACGTTTCACCGTATCAAACGCCTTTAAAGTCAATAAATGCTGCTTATATTCTACCCTCTTTCTTTCCTATGCGTTTTTGACAACAGCGTTTAAAATAAATTCATTATCTATTGTGGACTATCCCTCCCTAAAGCCAGCTTCTGATTCAACTATTTTACCATATACTAGTACACTAACCCAAAGGGTAAATGCTCATAAGGGATATATATCCCCGATAGTTTTTAGGGTCATTTTTATTTCTAACCTGCTTCTTATCTCATGTTCTGTTATATATCCATTTGAAATAGCATTAGAGATAGAGAACTCCTCAATCTCGGAGTTAAAAACGACGCTATCTACGAAGAGTGAACTGTCTAACTCATTGAAACATTTTGTCAAATTGAAGTTTCGAGTTTCCCAGCCATAATGGGCTAACTGTTGACTTCCTGGAATATAAAATGGATTTGACGGTTTTCCAAAATTCTGTGATATGGGAGAGAGTATCAGTTAGTCTGTCTAGATTTTCTTTTTCCTTCATTCGCTTTTTGTCCTTGAAAAGCGTCTTGAACATGGATATAATTAGCAAGACCTTATTCATTGTTGCTATTACGAAATGTATGCAGACAAGAATTCTTAAATTTCTTAGCCACTCTGCAATCATTAACAAACCACTTTGGTTGGGAATGTGTCATAATCTGTCTTTCCTTTTTCATACAATCCGACTGTAGAAAAATGTCATTCATAAAATGTACTGCTTGTGCTATTTCACCTTGTTTGATAAACGTTGATAATGGTTTAGACAATGACAACGAATTGACTCCTTTCAGGTACTTAAAACCCGGCAACTGTAAATCAGTAATAGAAGTGTACCTGTGAATCTCTAGACACCTCCAAAAGCAATGAGAAATAATCTGATTCATTCCGGTTTTCAACCGAAAAGTTTGAAATTAGTTAAAAAAAAGACGTTTAGTGCAGGGACTTATGTAACAAATATGCATTCCGTGGAAAGTGCATGTTAATTTTTTGAACCACTGATAATTGTAATCTGCTTTGCATATGGATTCACAAAAAACATGGTTCCATTTTTTTCTGATGATTATAAGTGTCATTCTGGGGTAACTGAACATCGGTACCCATAATCGAGCTGCAACACCAAAGTGAGAAAAATATTTTTTTATAAACTATCACAACATAGTCATGTAGTAGATGACAAATTAAAAAATCAATGACACTGCACCCGTTGCGTGAAGCGTACGTAAAATCTTCCCTAGTTCTGTCATTACCACATCTTCCGTTCACAATATGCATGTTATTGCCCATACAAAGGTTTATAAACTTTCTACCAAATGCATTTGCAAAAAAACCTTTTGACACGAGTAAAGAATCAAAAACATTTTTCAAAAGACCTGGTACAGACCTATCTTTCATATCACAAACAATAAGACCTTGCTCCTCTTCTGTACTTGCATCACTGACTGACTGACTGAGTTTGGTTTTACGCCGCTTTTAGCAATATTCCAGCAACAT
>VKKT01001788.1:46600-59321 GCA_008038995.1 Haliotis laevigata | reverse complement strand
GAGGTTACGGAAAGGGGCGAGTGGTGACGAATGATAAAATAGGGGCTTGTTTGTAACCCTGATCGTGATTGGTCTGTTAGAATGAGCCAATCGTTGCCCAGGTAATCACAGTTGCCTATGAAAAGCAGGTGTGTGTAATATGAGATCATGAGAACCAAGAGAATAAAATGCCCAAATGTCATCCAAGAAATGTTGAAAGATGGTACTGGTTGTTTCCCTGCCTCTCCCTCTGCATTAATGGTACCAGAGATTCTATTCTCCCTGATGGTACAAAGCAAGGAATAGTTAACTGGAAGTAGATGCACTGTGACCAAGTGGTGTATTGATGTCCAACCCCGGCAGGGCATCTCATGGGCCAAGCACTACAAACCCACGATTAGACGAGACTTAAGAAGCTAAGATCGCCGTAGTCTGTGACAAGATTGCGTTCATATCTCTTGGTTCTCACGATCATGTCACAGCCATTGCTAACCGCATGCAGACACCTTTCGCTATTATCATTTCCTTGATTATCAAAAAGGTGTGCTGTCACATTTCTTTCAACATTGAATTGGGCGGGACATCGACTCGATAGGTATGTGGTTCACTACCTCAAATAATGATGTTTCTCACATTAAATCAGTGGTGTAGTGTCCGTGTTGTTGAAGTGTAGTGTCGAGAAGATCATGCAGTTTTAACAAATTAAAAAACAACAATAATCTGATTACTTGAGTGAAACAGACAGGGACTTGAACGCAATTTTGTCACAGACTTTGTCGTAGCTACTTAATATTGGACCAGACCAATTGTATGTTTTGATTGTAGCTTAAAATGATCTAAGCCTACGGTTGCTTTGTGCAAGTGGATGATGATTGTTGCCAAAGCCTTAGATCGTGATTTACAATAATTGTAGCTCTCAGATTGTGCAAGTGGGCCAAGACACATTCAAGTGTGACCACACACCCATGTGCACATTGCTTTTTGAGATCAATAATCTCAAGCGTGACTGAACACCAAACCCCAGTTGACATCATCGCCAGTATTAAAGAGTCAAATCTGAACAAAGTTCTCAGTCATTTGGTTGCTAAACAAATTACAGAGTATTGCTTTTTCCATATTTTATTAACACATAGAATAATGTTGATATCACCAAGATATCAGATATGATTTTTCATATATCACAAGTAGAATATATAAAAAGTTCCGATGTAAACATGATCAACAGTTAACAAGTAAATGTGGAATTTATGAAGTAAACAAATGTAATGGTAGTATTTCACAGTAGCCGATTCTGACAGAACCACACCATCAGGGTAATCCAGGGTATTACATCTTGTTTCTATTATGATAAATACTCTAAACTCAGTTATGAAGTGATGGTATTCATGTTTCTAATGGGTAACCCCAAAGAGAAGTTTCATCTGACCATGATCTGCATTTATCTGGTATTTATCACACCATTTATTTCAAACCACACTCAAAACAAAGTTATGGTAGTGAGTGAGTGATTGAGTTTGGTTTTACGCCGCTTTTAGAAATATTCCAGCAATATCATGGCACTGGACACCAGAATTCCAACAGAATCAATGTCATACAACACAGCATTGGTTCCAGCAGAATCTTTGTCAATAAAATAGTGGTTCCAACAGAATCACTACTTATGGTGTTTGGCTGTGACAACAGCAGGGAACGCCATCTATGACAACGCTCGGAGAACGTCAGATTATAAAACTGCTACTGATAATGCTTTCACTATAATGTGACATTACAGTTACTTATACCTTTGACATGGTTAAAAATGTTACAAGTGCTAAAGACTAAAATGCTGAAATCCAAGTCAACATCTTTCATTGGCCAAACCACTGTAAATCAAAGCAGGAAGTGCTGACATGTGAAAGGTGACAACCCTTACAATTACAATGTGTATTTGTTGATGTGTCATAGAAATTATTTAAAAAGTTCAATGCTGAAATATGCATATTATTTCAATTGAACACTGCAGTTTGCATTCAAGAGTGAGTGAGTGAATCTATTCCAGCAATATCACGGCGGGGGAACACCAGAATTGGGCTTCACACATTGAACTGGAATCGAACCAGTGTCTTCAGCATGACGAGCAAGGGAAAACCCAAAGCTGATGTTTTAAAAACAAATTCTTTCCATTTTTGTAAGAACCTGCTAGGAAATATTTCGCCTTTTGGTTCGTTGACTACAAGTTAAATAGTGGACACTGTCTCGTCTTCATAAATACTACAGCTTTTAATCTGGACACTGGATAATATGGACTGTATTGCTTCCTCTGATTTTTTCCGATTACAATGTCTTAATTGATGAGTCACTGGAATTTAGTAATTCTCCAATACATGCATCAGACATTCCCAAAACCTCGTCCAGATGAGTTTCTAAAATAGCAGGGTCCAGATTAACAAGGTTTCATTGTACACAACTATGAAATAACAATCATGATAACTCATTCAAGTTCATAAGTACCCGGACAGGAGGATACTTCACTTTAACGTGATTGTATAGACAAATGGAGGGTTTCATTGTTGTAAGACACTACAGGTACGAGGTTTGTGACAACTTATCTACAGTGAACAAGTACACAGCAATGTCAGGGGGCAACACCCTGTAATATACACAACTAAATGTAACTAACAAATGTTCCACCCAAAATATACCATCTCAATAGTTTAAAGAATGCACGTGCATGGAAACCTAAGGCAAGCTTCGTCATCCGTTATCCAGGATGGTTTATCTCCATTCAAGCATATAATTTACACTGTACCCATTCGCTACCACAGCTTTGTCAAAAACTCCATTAACACAGCACATAATTTAACTCAGCATTGAGTGTAAGGAAACTGGTAAGCTAAAAGACATTTTGGTAAAATTCAAGTATTGATAATAGTGCTGGGTCTCACTTGTGAAAGAAGTTTATTTGACTATCTTAGTGCTGCAGCACAGACTCAAAATGGAGCTGTGATGATGAATGGGTCAAGTATGATAATCATTATGCAATGGTAATAGATTATCATGGATCAACAAGGACACAACCTTGCCATGAAGTAACCAAAGTCACTGCTGCGACATCCTCATCCATGGACCCAAAACTTGTGTGAATTCACAACACAGGTGTCAGTCAAGGTTGCCAGTTTTCTCACTAACTATTGAGAACATTCACACATTCAGATCCTTGACATGAAACTATACAGACATGATATGTGATGCAGGTAGGCATGAAGGAGCCAAGTCATATAAGTCATATTTAATGGCATCTCATAGCATGTTAGTTTATTGGGAGGAACCCCAGAATGATCCAGG
Organism: Haliotis laevigata; assembly: GCA_008038995.1. Classification (NCBI taxonomy): domain Eukaryota; kingdom Metazoa; phylum Mollusca; class Gastropoda; order Lepetellida; family Haliotidae; genus Haliotis; species Haliotis laevigata. The sequence continues at coordinate 56,018 of VKKT01001788.1, read as the reverse complement.
TGGACGCTTACCATTTTGGTGAACCCTGGAGTACGATTATTGTACTGACAGATCTGAATCAAATATGAGGTGAATATTGGATTCAAACCAATGATTACAAGGCTTTGCATAACTAAGGCATTTACTGTGCCCAGTTATTACTTGAGAGGAACTAAGGTAAAGTGTTTTAAATATATCATCCTTATTTTTTTGGATCATGTGTAAAAAGTGCATTACAAGAAAACTGTCACAGATCTTGACAGTGTTAAACAGAGGTGATTCATCAATCCTCTGAAGCATTGTATGCCTACCCATGCATTGATTCATCTTTTAAGTCTTCATAGTTTTGCAGAGGAACATTTATGAAATCTGACAATCAGGCTTTGTTAGCCAGGCATAGAACATGGAGAACCCTTGGAAAAAAACTGGGCAAAACTATGCCCAAAAATATCTACCACTACAGATACAGCAATGTTAATGAAGTGAGTGAGTGAAGGTAGTTTTATGCCGCCCTCAGCAATATTTCAGGTATATGGGGGCGGTCTGTAAATAATTCAGTCTGGACCAGACAATCCAGTGATCAAAAGCATGAGATCAATCTACACAATCGGGATACGATGAGACGTGTCAACCAAGTCAGTGAGCCTGACCGCCCAATCCCGTTAGTCGCCTCTTGTGACAAGCATGGGTTACTGAAGATCAATTCTAACCCGGATCTCCACGGGTCGCCAGTCAAGTATTGTGATGCAACGATACATGAGGCGTAACATGACACTGCTTCTTTTAAATACCTCAAATTACTGCCACTGTATCCTCTGACAATGGTTTGCTTCTAATGTCACATAGTGTGAGGGCAGTTTCTGATTCTGATTCTAATCCCCATGTACATCACACACACATACACACGCACGCACACGCACAGTGGTTAACACACACACAATGCACACCCATCCTAGATGATGTAAGAACTTATTGGGTGATGGACAGGTCATCACATCCATTATCGACACTGCATAGATGAGCGGAACATATTGCTGTGGATAAATCATGTAAGTGAAATCTCTGCATAGATTGGGTGAAGACAGTATTTTAAACATGATGTAAAATATTTCACAAGTTATCGATCACAGGCAATCAGCAGGGTAAATATCTGCACTGAAAATATAATTCAAATCTGGCTGTTACAGTAAAACCTTGCCAACAGGAACAGAGTCAAAACATCAGTGCATTAAACATACCATGTTCAACTTCAAGGAATAACTGTTCATCTTTCCTGAGTAAATTTTAAGTTAAACTTTTTAGGACAAAACCCTGGCATGAACAGGAAAAAATGAAACTGGAACAAATGCCAGGTTACTGAAGTGCTGAGTGAGAATAATTGAAAATGATTTCCATTAATTTCAGTCTAAGTAAACCTTGGGCTCAGTATTATGCGTTACACTGCTATACTGAGTTTCACAAAACCTAGTAGAAGGTCRCTGAAAATAGCGTTTTTGTCAATATTCAAGGATGTCATCTTGTGAAAATATAAGCAAATAGTAACCATATCATTAGAAACCCATAAGCGTATATATTGCAGGTCAAATATCTGTATTTTATGCRGATTTTCGTTTGTTGATAGATCAGTGTCAGCGACCAGGGAAGAGAAAATCCCCCAAAAGTTTTGTAACCCTAACAAGTTGTCGTTGTCTGATTGGGTAAATCGTTTGGACATCTCGCGTTTGACTGGACTGGATGGTCATAGGTCGCTCAAAGGTTAGCTGACGAGACCTTCTACTAGGTTTTGTTAGACTCAGTATAGCAGTGTAACGAATAATACTGAGCCTAAGTTTACTTAGACTGCATTAATTCCATACTTCTGTTGGTAATATATAGACGATAATTAGTTTTAAGATAACTTTTTCTTTCCAAATCCATGTCCCTTTGAGATGTTTTAAAAGATATTTCTGGCTTTTTTACAACATGTTTATCACATGAATTGACCTGACAAAATGGATATTCATCCTTTAGCAAAACCCATCAACACTTTCAGGTTACAAGACCATAGTGTCAGAAAAACGTCCATCAGGCGGAATGACAGTAACTCGATCGAGACGTGTTATTTCACATGACTGAAATATTAATTCACTTAATTCACTTCATATTAATTCAAGTGCATGACTTCAGATATAAATTTTGAAATTCTTATTTTAAGATGAGATAAAACATTTCAAAGCTGAGTACATAATACATTGATTCTTCAATGTTTCAAATCCCCCTTAGGGAATACAATGAGAGAGTGAGTGAGTTTGCATTTACCCCGCTTTTAGCAATATTCCAGCAATATCATGGTAGGGGACACCACAAATGGGCTTCACACATTGTACCCATGTGGGGAATAAAATCCAAGTGTTTGACGTGATGAGCGAACGCTTAAACCACAAGGTTACCACACCGCCCCACCAATATAAAATAAACTGCAGTGTCAAGTTGACAAGGTTTTACTGTAAGTCTTGTAATATTCATAACGCTGTGAATAGTTGGAAAATAGCTGAAGCAGCGTAAAGCAACATTTATTCATTTATTCTGGAGGGCATTACGACACAAGGCACCGTTTCTATACTTACATCTCATTATATATACTAGCAATCATTCAGTCAATCATAGCCTGTCAGCCCTTCCAAACATTTCAGGTTAATGTGTTGTAAACATCGTAAAATAGAACCTTAACAGCTACAAGCAAAAGGTTTTGTATTGTACAAAATATGTAGAATATACCAGTAAAAATAACTTGTAAGCTCTATACACAGGATAAAAATAGATCGGTTTGCTATTGGAGGGAAGTGTTTATATTGTCCAACTATGTTTTATCAGTTGAGTTGTTCAGCATTTATCCATGACACACATGGCTTAAACATGACCTTGACCTGTATGTTATTTATTGAAATATACAACTTTGTGTATGACTTTCAAGGACAAAAGAGTAAAAACAATCCAAACAATTTCCCATTCACTCGATGAAGTCATTATTGATGCAGGAAAGAAAGTTCAGATTACCACAGATATCTGATTTCATCTCACCTGTGTATCCATGGCAACAACAAATGAAATGTACACAAATACATGATATAAATGATATTGTTACCAAGGTGATTTCTGATTTCATCTCACGTATGAATCCATGGCAACAACAAACGAAATGTACACAAATACATGACATAAATGATAATGTTACCAAGGTGATTTCTGATTTCATCTCACGTATGAATCCATGGCAACAACAAACGAAATGTACAGAAATACATGATATACAGTGATAATGTTACCATGGTGATATGTCACAAGACCTGACAAAGATTTGAGCGCAAGTCAAGAAAAAAATAAATCAATATGTTATCACACAATCTGCACAAACACAAAGCTGATGTAAAGGCAGTAAATGGAATCATGTATGTAAATAAAGTTCAAGATATCATTCCATCATTCCTGAACCAGAAGCCTTTTGGCAAGGAAATGGACTGACCAAAGAACAAAGGATCTCTGCAGAAAGGATCTCTACTTGATGCAAAACATACAGGATCTCTGCACATATGTTGTCTACTTGTAGCAAAACAAAGCATCTCTGCATGCAGGATCTCTACACACAGGATATTTACTTGTAGCAAAACAAAGGATCTCCACTTGTAGCAAAACAAAGGATCTTTGCATGCAGGATCTCCCATAAAGGATCCATACACACAGGATCCACTTAGCAAACAGATCTCTACATACAAGATTTCTTCACATAAAAGTGTCAAATACAGGATCTCTTTATTTTTCAATGATGCACAGCACTATTCCAGGTAAATGCTGGCAGTCTGTAAATAATTGAGTCTGGACCAGACAGTCCAGTGATCTCCATCATGAGCATGGATCTACACAATTGGGACACAATGACATCCAAGTCAGCAAGCCTGACCACCCGATCCTGTTAGTCACCTCATATTAGAGGAAAGCATGGGTTGATGAAGATCAATTGTAACTCAGATCTTCATGGGTCAGAAAAAGCAGGAGAAAGGAGATCAGGTCTTGAAAAGTTGTCTGGACCCTATTAATAAATGAAAAGTCACAATTTACCTGCACTAAAGCCTTCTGGTTCAATCATCCAATCAAATTTCAGTTACATATTCATAACGAGTTCCATATAATAACCATTATCAGCCCTAAGTGAGGACAGTTAACACAAGCATGTGAACTGACACAATATGTCTTCAATAAGGGCTGTAACATATTCACAACTGCCCTATTAACCTCACGAGTTAGAATAAAAGAAAACAAAAAATTAACAACATTAACAGAAGATTCACAACCAGAGAACATAAAATATACACCGAGATTCAAAGTTTGAACTGTGTCAATGATCTGAAACAACCATCATGAAATTAGAACACAAGAAGCTCCACACAGGTTCTACTGTGAATGACCCTGTTGAAGAGTTCTGCACAGAGAATTTTACTGACTTGATTTTGTTCAACCTCTGTAACATAGAGGATGTATTTTCTACAGATACAGAAACACCCTGTTATATGCACCTTATTGAACACTTCACATTCTACTCAATGAGAATCTTTTCAGGCCACAGGAAACTGGGTATAGAGCCAGTGTGCGTTTTATGAAATGATCGTACTCAACAACAAAATATCTCTCAAGCCAAAGGCTTCATTACATTTTCAAATTCAAATTTTTAACACAAAATCCCCCACCTAACAGTATCTAGAATTGATATTATAAAAATAATTTTAGTAAATTACTCAACTAAAACCTATTTTTATAGCAAGATTGGACATTTAAAACGTGACCCTTACACTGAAATACGAGACAGCAAATCAGTAGGATTAGTGTGAAATCTAAGGATGAGAATGTCATGCGAAACATACACACATTGCGACAATGGATTCTGGTATATTTTGTACTTGTGTTTCTACAATATCGACTAATCTATACCCCAAACCATCAAATTATTCAAATAGTTAAATTGTTCTTGATTATAGTAGATGTCCGTCTCACAATATCAACAATTATCAAGTATTTAGCTCTTCAGGTTATGTCATACAGGATCTCTAACACAGGATCGCCACATGTAGCAAAACATAAAGGATCTCTGTATATAGGATCTCTGCTTGCAGGATATCTACATGCAGGATCTCCACATGTAGCAAAACATTAAGGATCTCTGTATATAGGATCTCTGCTTGCAGGATATCTACATGCAGGATCTCCACATGTAGCAAAACATTAAGGATCTCTGTACATAGGATCTCTGCTTGCAGGATATCTACACGCAGGATCTCCACATGTAGCAAAACATTAAGGATCTCTGTACATAGGATTTCTGCATACAGGATCTCTAACAGGATCTCCACTTGTTACAAAACACAAAGGATCTTTGCATGTATGATCTCTGCATGCAGGATCTCTTCTCACAGAATCTCCATAAAAATAATATTGCTAACATACAGGATCTCTAAACATACAGATCTCTACCTTTGAAATGTCTTCACACAAGAGAGTCAAATACAGGATCTCTACACACATGATTTTCTCTGAGGCTCTGAACACAAACCTCTACTCACAAGATCTTTAACATACAGAATTCTGCATACAAATCTGTACATACAGGATCTCTTTGTATGTTCCTGCCACTAACCCAATATAAGTCAGGATTAAATAGGAATCGTAAGTTAACATACCTTTGGTGCAGTCAAATGAAAATACTCATAAAAAGAATTATCTAGAATAGTCTACTAACATTATCCTATGGAGCAATATACACCATGTATACAATCCACAATATACCCTTGTACAAAGTTTACATCAATATTCACGAATAAATAAAGAAAAGTGTCTTAAGTTGATAACTTCTGATAGTACTCAGCTTTAAAACAATGACTACCATGGAAACCAAATGCTTTACGACAAACTGAACTACCAGGAAACCTTTTCAACTTACGCATAATAAAATCTAGCTTTTCTTATGCACTCTTCGTCTTAATGCCCTTCAAAGATTTAACTTAAGTGTAATAAACAGGAATTGGCAAACAAAACCAACCCTCGACAGGTGCATCCACAAAAGCATCACTGGATGACAGTCTCTGAAAAATTTAGTTTAACAGAATATTCAACTGGTAAAGGGTTTCCCAAACGGCTTACTGGACTTGATGCTTTCTCAGTACCTCCAGCCCTTTCAGTTGTCATTAGCAAAGCAATTTTTCTTTGAGGGATAATATAAATTCTGCTTGCCATGGAGTAATGAGATTTTTCTTAGAAATAAGAAGGTGCCACTTTTCAAATGCCTGTGACAAGTTATCTTACTGATTTTGTTTCGAAATCAGGATAAGAACGCAGACATATCAGAAACACTAGAATCTGGGACTACCATCAGTCAGTTGAGACAGTTCTACTAAATGGGTAACCTCTACATGCTTATACTGATAATATAGAGATAATATCTCACATACAACTCCTCACAGATACAAGTACTTAAACACTTCATTTGTACTTCTAATCAGTTCTTTACATAATATTCATCACTTTTCAATAGTAATAAATACTCCGATTACACTGCCATACATTCATGTATGATACAAATTTGAGTTTAGTGAGCTAGTAAGCTTGCATGTATGTCAGTGCTTTTCATGTTGATATTATAACACAGCAGTGTTCAGGCAAAACCACAGGATCACAATGGCCATGATGGAGAAAGATGATATTTGTTTTACCATACCTTGTGCTTGACGTAAGTGGGGAAGAAAAGTAAGCTTGGTTAAGACTCCAGGGCTTGTTTTAGAACCCAATTTCACCAAACCTCATTTCACCTAATCCCATTTCACCAAACCCCATTTTATCTAACACGATTTTACCAAACCCCTTTTCACCTAAACGCATTTTACCAAAGACCATTTCATCTGACCCAAGTTTACCTTACCCAATTTCATCTAAACCCATTTCACCAAACCCTATTTCATCTTACCCATTTCACCAGAAGCCAATATCACCTAACCCCTATTTCACCTGAACCAATTTCCCAATACACTACACTCAATTTTACCAACTCCCATTTCCCCTAAACCCATTTCACCAAACCCGATTATACCTGAACCCATTTTCACTTGAACCCAATTTCACTTAACATTTCCCAATTAACCAAACTCAATTTTACCTAATCCCATTTTACCTATACACATTTCACGTAACTCCATTTCAACTAACCCTAAGTGTTATATGCTCAGGAGCCACTGTGTACAATGTTTACAATATTCAAACTACCAGAAAAGGAAAGCATACATTTTCCATGTTCCACCACAAGGTGGGAAAACATTTCTCCATGAGTGGCTTGCACTTGGGTTACCTCCCTTAATGCTATGATTTGATCACCAAAATATCTTTCCAAACAAGATATCATGAACCATCACCAACCTCAAATTACAATGAGATGGATCCATTTCATTATAAAGACATGTGTCAATGTGTTTCGTAACATGGAGCTGACCTGTTATTTTCATATTACCCCAGACCTTGGTGTAAGCCCAACGCAAAGCTATGACTGATGTAAGTTTACATTAAAGTAGTATGGGATATTTATATAGCGCACATATCCACGCACTAGTGCATGCTCAAGGCGCTGGTATTTTTTTCCTCGATAATTGGATGTCAATCTCAACGGCACATCTTATTATCAATCTCAACTCCCTGTGGATCATACAATTCTTGCTGCCACTAGGCGCACCGAGTTATTGCGGCTTTCCCATCCTTACGAGGTGTTGATGGTCATATTGCCATGACTACTGTAAGTTTATTTTAAAATATGGATGAAAAGATTGTCGAGTGTAGAGTGTAGAGGAAAAGATAGTCACAGACTGTTGTAAGTTTATGTTAAAGCATAGCAATAAAAACAGGATCAGTATATAAAGAGGTCCCAGGTCTGAAGAAAAGCAATGGGCAATCACAGTCTCAACATCACCTTGAGAAACATGGCCCAGCAGCTCTCAGATGTCATCAAAATAATTTACATAAGAACTACATCATAAATCACAACCAGAAAGCATCTACATATTAGGGCATGATGGCGATTCAGTTGATTATCTTCATATTCTGGACCACGACGTTCCTACAGCTTTGTATCACTCATGACAGAACGTGGTCGAATGTCCTTATTCTGAGTCCGAGCCACTGCGATGTGGAGACACTGCACCCACTGTTCCACATTCTGCTGCCCTTTGGCCTTGAACACATAGGTCTGATCTGCAGTGAAGATCTCAAATGCACGAGGAATGTCCCGGATTCCTTTCCGGACTGCTTTCACGCTCTGAATCTTGCTCACAGGCAACATCTCTTTACACTGAAACAACATACAGATGAACAATTGAAAAAACATCCAGAACATTTCAACAAATGCAGAGAAATATAACCTGTATTTGGCATCATGTACAAAACATTTAGATTTGACCTTTGACTTTAATCACTTTCACAACCCCAAACCTGAAATATGTAGGGCTTCATGTGGAATGGAGAAATCAACAGCTTGACCATGCCGTGTGCGTACATGTGTGTGCATACCTGTGTTTGGTGTAATACCACATTCAGCGATATTCCATCTATGCGATGGCAACCTGTAAATAATGGTCTGGACCAGTCCATCCTCAATAATCTCCAGGGTATACATTACGATAAATCTCCACAAGTACCCTGGATGCATCTATGGCTAGGCCCGATAATTTAATTACCTCCCTTTGCTGGCTCCGCATTCTCACAATAGCCAATCAGCTAAGTTGCCGTTACAACCAAGCTTGCCAGTGTCAACAAAGATAGCGATCGCAGCAACAAAGGTTTGTTTGCAGTGCAACTCTGATTTGGGGGGAAATCATACAGACAAATTGACAGGTCTGAAAGCTTAAAAAATATATGCAAGAGCTCTTTCTACCTCTTTCAGAGTTGCAAAGTTTAAGCGGTTAGATAAAAGAAGCGAAAGTGAGTTGAGATTGGTACGCTCAACTTCCCAGCACAGACACCTGTTTGGATAAAAAGCCAGCCAAGGGAGGTAATACAATCATGGGTCCGAGCCGTAGATGCATCCAGGGTGTATTGGAGATTTATCGGAACTTATACCCTGGAGATTATCGAGGATGGGACCAGACAATCCAGGGATTAAATGACAATGGCCTGTTATTTCTACAATATACATTACACTGTAAGTGTTACTCACTGAATCACTCTTGCTGTAGGTGAAGTTGCCACCGGAGAGGGTGAAGTAGCGTGTCTTCCAGCGTTTCAGGAACTTCCAGCGACCCTTCTTCTCTTTCAGCTGACCCTGACAAAGGTTTCATAATTTCTAATTCATTTACAACTTCTGAGTTTTAGATATAACAGAAGACATTTCAATGCATCCATCTGGCACAAAAATGTCTTAGCATTAAACCAGCTG
>VKKT01001787.1:22656-40339 GCA_008038995.1 Haliotis laevigata | reverse complement strand
CCACTGAGATACCATGCCGCAGTGAAGCATGAATACCCCAATCAGACACATTATACTGACTCAGAGCCGACCAGTTCTTGATGTACCCATTAATGCCGAGCGCCAGGCAGGGTCCAAGAAGTACCATTATTTAACGTCTTTTGGTATGACGCGGTCGGGGATCGAACCCGCGACCTTTCGCTCTCCGGGCGGACGCTCTAACCACTACACCACAGAGGCGATCCGATCCTGCACAGAAACTTTTGCTTACTCTTTTGATTTAACATGTCTGTATCCACGTCTACTTCACTGTTCCTCTGTTATCACGAAGGAAAAACAGAAACCATAAAACCGTTATTCCCAGAATGGTTGTCTAGCATTAGTCCCTGGTTTATGCATGTACTGTTACACATAAATCTTTGCATAACATGTTTATTGCATCATGATTCCATGGGTTTTTCAAAGGGTTTATTTCAATCTTGTGCATCAGGGAATGGTTATATACTATTCATTTTTTGCTAAGGATCAAATTATGGATTCAACATTAAACTATGATGTGGCGTCAAATTTGGTTTAAAGATCTAAGCTTATTGTAAGCATGGTTCCTTGGTTTCAGTATGTCATTTCATCTCGTGGATCCCATACCTGCTATTGACAGGTGTTGTTTATTTCTCAATGACTCGTTCCATGATTTGCAAAATGGTTGATTGGTGCCATGAAAATCATTTTTATGGTTCCTCATCTATCAAGTGCGTAAGATTAGAATAAAGTGGCTGTTTGCCTAAAGAAGGGTTACCATATCATTATTTATCCAGTTTTGAATGGATACAATTTCAAATTATAAATCTATGTTTAAGTAAAGTTGTGAATTTGTGTGATCCTTTTCAAAGTGTGAGTAGTATATGTTAACTAGTCTACCTTTTGATGTAAACTGACCACCAAAAGAAAGTATACACCAGAATATTTTGACAAAAAATCCCCAGCCTCGTTATCGAAAGGTTACTTTGCCGAAAACAGTCCAAAAGACTGCACACACAACTATGTTGCCTTGCTCCAAGGCTCTTCTGAATGCTAAGCACATGTATGCAGTAATTTTATCCTAGGCAAGTCTAGATAAGTGGACGGTCTGTTATTTACATTTTTATGAATTGTCATTTAAACCATTAATAATTACCTTAGAGACCTGTGCAAGTCTAACAGCTATGACGCCCGTATGATTGAAGAACCATTTGTAGTTAGTTCATCTTATCCTCGATCAACATTCGTTCGCTTCGTTTTTCCATTCGTATTCTTTCTTTATTCGTTAGTTTCCGGTTGTGTCGAACTTCGGATACCTCGAAGTGGGTTAACCTATAGCTAGTGGTTAAGGTGTTCGTTCGTCACACTGAAGACACGGGTTCGTTTCCCCACATGGGTACAATTTGTGAAGCCCATTTCTGGTGTCACCCGTCGTGATATTGCTGGAATATTGCTAAAAGCGGCGTAAAACCATACTCACTCATTCATTCACTATTTACGTAGGTCATTTAACCTCCACACAACGGTGCTGTAGTCAACCAGGCATGGTGTAGTTTAACTCTGTATATTCTCTCATATTACAGAAACTTCCCCGGCCTATCTGATGACGTCAGAACTGTGTCACGCGTGCACCCTGTGCGGGTTCAAGACAGACACTCCTCGAATGCTGCAGAAACATCTCAAAACGCACAAGGAGATCAAGCGATTCCTCTGCACGGTATGCGGGAAGGGCTTCAACGACACGTTCGACCTGAAACGACATACACGCACCCATACAGGTACGTCTTGATTTCATTTTCAGAGTGGGCGAATGTTGTTTTGCGCCGCAGATTTCAGCTCCACCACGGCGACCATGACCGTACCATAGGCAACCACTCATTCCATTTGGGTACACTGAAATGTCATAAATTGTGAGCGTCAGATTCTCGTATACATATTTGCATATCTGGGACAGAAATCTTTATATATTCCCTACTACAGCCAATTTTCCATACAACAAGATGACATACTAACGAGTGTCATGTATGGAAACTCTGCAAGTCGTAAGGTGCGAGTGTGCGTGCGTGTGTGTGCATGCAAAATGGATGAATGGATAGATAGATTCTTTCATTTGAGAATAACCTACCATTACTACATCGTTACAATTAACCAAACAGTTCTTGTAACTAAGTTGTGGTGGAACTCATAGCCAACGTTTTCTCTGTGATAAGCGAAATATGAAATAATATCTGATTTATCATTTGTCCAAAACACCACCAGGGAATAGAATCATGAGGACTTGCCTTTGCTGTTTGCATTTACCGTGTCCTGGCGGAATGATGCTTAATTCTTTCAGTCTCTTCAGTGAACCTTAGCAGCGTTTTGCACCTGCAAGCAATAAGCGTGGTGTCCTACAGCAGCGACCCGTGAAGATCCGGATTAGAATTGATCTTCAGCAACCCATGCTTGTCGTAAGAGGCGACTAACGGGATCGGGTGGTCGGGCTCGCTGACTTGGTTGACATGTCATCGTATTCCAGTTGCGTAGATCGATGTTCATGATGTTGATCTGTGGATTGTCTGGTCCAGACTCGATTATTTACRGACCGCCCCCAAATAGCTGGAATATTGCTGAGTGCGGCGTAAAACTAAAGTCACTCATTCACTCACTTAGAGTAGCATGTGGGAGGCAGGGTGACCTGTTGGTTAAAGAAGATAGTCAGTGTTCTTTAAATGGGTATGGATGTATCAAAACTGTGGCATAATTGGTGTCCCCACCACCATATCGGTGGCAAAACAAACAAAAAAACCCGTGTAAAACCTTATTGACTTAATAATTTTTGTATGCAACACATGTTTTTATATTCTGTAGGTGTGCGGCCCTACAAGTGTGATATCTGTGGGAAGGCCTTCACACAGAGATGCTCTCTTGAATCCCATGGGAAAAAGATTCACGGGATGATGTTCACATTTGCCTTCAATGAACGCAGGACTAAAGTGTACGTGTGTGAGGAATGTGGTCACTCAACTAACGACCCAGAGGAGCACTTCCTGCATCTGCGCACGCAGCATCCGAACAATCCCGCCATATTGCGATGTCATGACAGACGGCAGTTTAAATTTGGAGGAAAACTTCACGAAAGGAGGAAAATTTGTTCATCTGATACGGAAGAGATTCAGGTTACGTGACCAAACAAGCCAAGAACAAAAGACAATACCTTGTCTTTGTACACCGCAGTGGACAGACTATCCAAAACAATAGGACTTTCCCACGTCAGGTTTTCTAATTTACAGGTTTATATTTAATTCCTTCTCTCTGAAAACATGACTCAACGATTTGTTTTGTGTGTGTCCCGGCCGTGACATGACCAAATATATCTGTTGCTGAATAAAATTTACGGGAATGCAGTTCACGATGGAGGAAGGAAATTGACCCTATTGTGCATCATTATAAGGAAGTGCGGAGGCCACCGCCACTATTAAATTGTAATCTACCCAAAGGTTGTTTGAAAAAAACAAACCCAACGCACTGGAAACATTCTTCAACTGCACAATGTGCACACCCCTATCATATGTTGGTAGTAGTTGGTAACATTCCGAGACAAGCCGAATGACATGCTGCGGGAAGGCACGAGTGGTCACGAATGCCATAAATCAAGATAGGGTTTTGGCAACTCACGTCTCTGTTATTATAAACGTCATCCTCTTCGTTCATAAAGTTCCACAAACACTAACTCTTCGTTCATCCGGTAATCCGGACTCCCTATTTTCTGGGCACTTTTTGTTGGAAATATTTACAACCTCGTAAAGGGTCATTACTAACCGCTGATCAGCTCATCTGAACAAATTTGACTGAAAATAGTACCGTCCGGTCTAAGGAGGTTTCACTCTATTCACATCATGCAGCGGATGATGTTAAGGATATTTCAATATCACTATGGACAGTGAACAGGAATAAGTTCGACTTAATCAGCAGGGTTTCATTTAAACAGTTTTATCAGGGTATTTGATTTCTATTTAATGTGTTGATATCGGTCCAATAACATAATGAGGCTGTGATTTTTTGCCCTTAAAGTGTTCTAAACCATGCAAGAGGATGAACCTGCAATATTGGAATGGCAGACATAATGCCATTGTTTTTCTGCTCTTCTTCTGTTAATACACACTGACATTTAGAAAGTGGTCAAACATGTGTTATGGTCAGTACTGGCAATTAGGTGCCTCACTCACATTCAAAGTACGAGAATCTGTACTTTTCTGAGAGAGTTACTGTATTCCTAAATTTAACACGTGTTCCACCTTCCCCTTTTTATGATATGTACATTCTTTCTAACTGCTTTTCACAATATATTGTATATAATGACATACTAAACTATTTATGATTCGTCATGTTTAAGTTTCATTTAATAAAACTGGTAATGTCGATATGTTCTATATATTCTTAAGAATGCTTGACCTAAATCTAGTTGCGTTACGCTTATCGTGTGATTACTGGTGTGTGATAGGTATTCTCTCTAAAAAAAAGAAACGCATAGGTGTGTTTTCACGAATTTATTCTTCTTACTTTAAACTTGTAATTCTGGATCAGCTGCAGCAGTATAACAGATCAAATGTCTGTTAGCTTATCAAAAGTTCAATAGATGAAGGCGTCCGTCCTGAGATGAGACCCGTGAAGGTCCGGGTTAGAATGAGCCTTCAGTAACCCATGCTTTTAGTAAGAGGCGACTAACGGGATCGGTTGGTCAGGCTCGCTGGCTTGGTTGACACATGTCATCGGTTCCCATTTGCGCAGATCGATACTCATGCTGTTTATGACTGGAATGTCTGGTCCAGACTAGATTATTTACAGACCGCCACCATATAGCTGGAATATTGCTGAGTGCGGCCTAACACTAAACTCACTCCTAAGATGGGCGTTGTCTTCATTATCTGTTGTGGCCACCATGAGCCCCCCAAAACTGCTCTTCGCCTCCTCGGCAAGATCTGAATACATTTTTACTTCGACCTTGTGGAATTCTGACCCATTCCTCTTGCAATGCCTGCAACAATTAATAAAACGTCTGGGGCACCGCTTGACGTTCACATACGCGTCGGCCGCGATCATCCCACAAATGATCGATGGGGTTGAGGTCGGGCGATTTGGAAGGCCATGGAAGCACTGTCATGTTCTCATTCTGAAGATACTGAATAGTTACTGTGTGAGGCCTGGCATTATCTTGCTGCAACATCTCCCTCTGGCGGTCGATGATCGGAACTATCTGAATCCTTAAGATTTCGTCTCTGTACCGAATAGCAGTTGAATTGCCCCGAAGTTAGATTTCTGCATGTAGGATATGGCTCCCCACATCATGACACTCTTGCCACATCGGTCAACCTGGTCAATCGACACAATTTTGGGTTTCAACGTCGAAAGACACGCAATCTTCCGTCACGGCACTGAAGCAGAAAGTGTGATTCGTCACTGAAACATACACGTCGCCAATTTTCTAGATTAAAAAATCGAACGTTATTGCACCACTGGACGGGACCGTCGACGTCTATGTAGGCGTCGAAGTCCAGCTTCGCGTAAACGATTACGAATGGTTGCGCCGACGTTCTTCTCAAGCCAGGCACTGCAGTTGCAGTTGCAGTTGCAGTTGTTGTGACAGTTAGATCCGCAAATAAAGTACCCGGTTGTTGCAGTTGCTGTGACAGTTAGATCCGCAAATAAAGTACCCGGATGTACCTGACCTGCGCTGAAGTGGTACTCCTAGGTGTACCACCTCGAGACCGATCTTACGACGAACTGGTTCGCTGATATCGGTCCCATATACGACTGATGGTGATCACTGAGGTGACGTGCAACGGCAGATTGAGACTCAAGACGTCCAATGGCAATGTTTCGATTCACAGCAGTGAGACGCGGCATAAAGATATTCTTTCATTTAGCTGAAAAAGCCCGTGACCGTCTAAAAGCAAAGCGGCCTAAGAGGAAATGTCCCAGGACACGATTCCTCAGAACTGCACGTGCATATTGCGAACGTCTTTTTTCTTGAGATTTTCATGCAAGTAGACACTTTCGAACTTAAAACGTGCATTAAAATTTCCGAAGATGCGTTTTTGAGCTGTGCACGCGGTCCATGAACACAGACTAGAATTATAATGGTGAAATTGTAACAATCAAACAATAACTTTGAAGTTTCATATACCAATTTCACCTCTGCGTTATTTTGTTTATTTTTATTTTTATTTATTTATTTTATTTCATTTGTATGCTCGTAATGGTATGCTAGTATGAAAAATATCTGCCTTGTGTTCGCACGCATTTTCCCCCGGACACATACAAACACTTTTAGCAAGATTTTAAACTTTATTTAAATGTGAATACATATGTAGGTTTTGCGTATGCGACACCCATTGTGTAAATAAAGAATCAAACTGTGAACGGAACAAAGCTCTGCAGAATTCGTGTTTTAAAAATCCGATTGTTGGGAAAAATAGCGTAAAGTGGCAAGTAGGGGCTTGTAGTTATAACGTTCGCTCGTTATGGTCGGAAGGTTTGTTTGTTATTTAAAGCCGCACTTCGCAATATTCCAGCAATATGGCGGCGGTCTGTAAATAATAGAGTTTGGATCAAACAGTCACTGATCAACAGCATGGGCATCTATCTCCGCAGTTGGAATACGATGACATGTGTCAATCAGGTCAGCGAGTGGATCCCGTCAGTCTCGCTCGTTATGACGAGGAATCCCGATTGGATGTCCGTTACTAGGGAAAAATATATATATTCCTTTCCTTGTCACTGATCTTCTCAGTCTTTTTACCCTCAAAAGGCACCCATTGGTAGTGACAGTCCTTTAACCACCGTAACACTCATCACAACCCCCTCAACCACCGCAAAAGTTCACTGACCTTCACAGTCCCCTCAACCACCACAAAAGCTCATTGACCTTCACAGCCCCCTGAACCACCACAAAAGCTCATTGACCTTCACAGTCCCCTCAACCACCACAAAAGCTCATTGACCTTCACAGTCCCCTCAACCACCACAAAAGCTCATTGATCTTCACAATCCCTCAACCACCAAAAAAGCTCATTGATCTTCACAGTTCCCTCAACCACCACAAAAGCTCATTGATCTTCAGAGCTCCCGCAACCACCACAGAAGCTCATTGATCTTCACATCTCCCTCAACCACCACAAAATCTCATTGATCTTCACAGCTCCCTCAATCACCACAAAAGGTCATTGATCTTCACAGTCCCTCAACCACCACAAAAGCTCATTGATCTTCACAGTCCCCTCAACCGACACAAAAATCTCATTGATCTTAACAGCTCCCTCAACCACCTCATTGATCTTCACGGCCTCCTTTTCCACTAGGAATGCTGCCTGGTCGTCACATTCCCGTCATACGCCATAAGCTTGTCTTCATGAACCAAACCATCCATAGGATCAATGTACCCACAACATCACATCACACCAGCTCTAAAGGACCTCCATTGGCTACCCGTGAAACACAGACTCTCCTTCAAACTCCTCTGTCTCGTGCATGACTAACACAACTCCAGTCTACCTCTCAGATCTTCTTCAATCTTATGTTCCAACTAGATCTCTGAGATAAGAGAATCAACACCTTCTTGTTATCCTCAATATCAAACAAGCTAAATATGGACACCGTGCCTTCTCCTATGCTGCTGCAAAAGAATGGAATGACTTCCCTCAATTCATCCAATCCAGTTCCGACTGCCAGACATTCAAATGTCTCCTGAAAACTCACTTCTTTAAACAAGCCTGCTATAAGTTATCGGCTATTTACTCAACTTGTGCACTTTGAGCAGGATATCATGCCTGGAAAGGCGCGTTATGAGTATTCTTCTTATCTTATTACATGTCTTCGCAAATCTTAATAGTCCTCCCACCCTTAAAAAACCATCACAGTCGCCGCGACCACCACAAGTCCTCGCTGATCAACACAGTCCCCTCAATCACCGCAAATACTCTCATTTGATATATTCATTTCAAAACCAAATCCTCACCTGCCCTCCCATGTCTTTAGTGTCCCCCCATTCCTTCAATCTTTCATTTAGCAGTTTTCGTTCCATCTGTCATTTAGCAGTTTTCATTCCATCTGCCATTTAACAGTTATCTGTCATTTAACAGTTTTCTTTCAATCAGTCATTTAGCAGTTTTCATTCCATCTGTCATTCAACAGTTATCTGTCATTTAGCAGTTTTCATTCCATCTGTCATTTAGCAGTTTTCATTCCATCTGTCATTTAGCAGTTTTCATTCCATCTGTCATTTAACAGTTATCTGTCATTTAGCAGTTTTCATTCCATCTGTCATTAAGCAGTTTTCATTCCATCTGTCATTTAACAGTTATCTGTCATTTAACAGTTTTCATTCCATCTGTCATTTAGCAGTTTTCTTTAAATCTGTCATTTAGCAGTTTTCTTTCCATCTGTCATTTAGCAGTTTTCTTTCTACGACCAACAATACTTCCAAAATTGCTCACGGTTTTGTTAACTGATCCGTGCCATTCAGAAAACCGTTTGATATAAGAAGCAATGAGCTGTTTTATACCCTAAAACACCTACATGGCTAGCTGTATTTACCGGTTATGGGTGCTTGTAAATGAAGAGTACGTTTAACGATTCTGTAAATCATTTACTTCACATCACTCAACTGTAAACCTCTTCGGCGTTTACTAAGAGTAGTATTCCAAATTCAAAAACAGTAAAGCCATGATGTCTTTGATATCCCCATGCGACAACCAGTTATGACAACATCATTTAACCCTCTCTATGATCTATAGTGAATTCCACATTACTTAGGGGAAATTTGAAAAAAATATCATGGTGGAGATTTTGAGTAGTTTTTTTCAAGAGCCTCTCCAGGTAATTGCATACATGGTTCGCTGGGTTCGACGCTGAAACCTGAATTTCCTTTTGTGAATGAGGCTATTTATATATAACGTTTTAAACAGCGATATTAAACTCTCCTAATGGTATCTCTGTACTAAACATCTTGACAAAGCCGTTGTCTCCAAAGCAAAATATCAGTTCCTTTTTAATGCGTAAATATACGTTTAACATGAGCTAAGAACGATCGGACGCCATGTATTAAAGGGTTTCAAGCCTGCAACATATGGATTCGACTCCAACCGCGCTCATACGTGAAATGATGAGGGAATATAGCGTACATAATTCACGCAGAATTAGATCACGGAATATGTGATACTCCATCTACGTTACTTTCATATATGGCTAGCTTGTCACATCCGTAAATCACCTCTGTGGGTGATTATGTCGAAAGGGATTACTTATCTCTCCGATTTCATCGAAGTTGGTTGAAATGAGTGTTCGAGGTGAGACATATATTAATCCCCTTGGCAAATGCCATGCGTATGTTATGGTCAAAAAGACTAGCAAGAGGGCTTAGCGATCACAGAAAAACAGCAGGCATCCCGTTGAAAACGCTCAAATACGAAGGTCTGTAAATTGAATGCATTATGCTCAAGTATCTTGCTTTCAACTGGGATTAACCTGAAGATTTACTTCATTTTCATCACCTTGGGGAGCCGTGGACCCTGTGATAGACGGTAAGAAGTCGCTTCTGGTAAGGCAGCTGTAGATTAGGGGATTAGAAGAAGACGGGCCCCACATTTTATTGACCTCAGTATGAAGATACATTCACGAAAGACAAGCACCCGTGTTGCCTCTGGACCTTAGTAGAGGGGACTAAAGCGAGCTATTTTGAACATCTCATAATATAATCAGCGGCAAGGACTCCGAAATTGGACTTTTCATAAAATACATAAACATAAAAAATCCAATTACGACCTTGACGCTGTCGGATCACCTTTGGGATAACATCCCCAGGGGCTTTGAGATGGATTGGATGTTGACAAACACCTTAATCTCCACGTGTTGCCATCAGAGTTTGTAAGGGATAACGTATGGGCCGTACAGGAAGGATGATTTACAGATGATGTGCAGGAACCCCGTGGAATCATACACCGCACGAGATCCTCTGTTTCAGCATGGAAACACACAAGATATTCTAAACTACACATACCGCCTAACCACTAATATTGTCATGTTTAACAGGACGCTTTTGGTGTAAACAACTGCACAATGGAAAGGATGTATTTATGCAAATTAAATACAGCAATTGTTGTCTTGCTGGTTCTTTGAAGTTACTCAGCGGGCGTGATTCATTTTGTGTTGAAACATATTTATTCTCTCTCTACACAATTTTGAATACTTTTTGTTTTTTTTAAGAAAGTAGGCGCAAGGCTTTGATGTAACTACTTTGAAACAAACTCTATGGACATTACTAAAAATAATATAACATTAAAACGAGGGATACAATACACGAAAACGCTACGAAGGCGACGTATTACTGAAATATTATTATTATCCACACAGCGGAGATCGGTTATATCGCACGTCGGCCTGAATCAAAGGGATGTTGGACTGGGATGGGATGTTTTCAAACAACCTGGGATCATTACTTCGAAGCAAGTTCGGCTCCTTAAAGGGGCATGGTGGGCGAGCTGTCTAAGGCGCCAGGCTAGTGATCCATCGAGCTTGAGGTGTCGGGATCGAGCCCACCTGAGATCGGGTGCAAAATTCTTGGAGTCAACTTTGTGTTGACGCTTTCAGTATTGTCACACCCCCTAGTGTACAGTAAACAACCCTGTGCTCTTAAACGAACCCACATATCCGTTGCTATATGACCAGATGGTGGCCACATGAATACGTGCAAACACCCAGTTGCGGGTACAGCAACGTGCAGTAAAACTTGGACAAATTACTGTGACTATGTGTCCCAGTCCACCCAGCTGTGAATAGGTACCTCGAAAGGATGAGAAAGCCGCAATAACTCGGTGTGCCTAGTGGCTGCAAGAGTTGTATGTTCCCCAGGGAGTTGAGATTGATAATACGATGTGCGTTGAGATTGACATCCAATGATCGAGGGAAAAATACCAGCGCCTTGAGCATGTACTAGTTGCGTGGATATGTGCGCTATATAAGTATCCTATCTTATTGACCTATAAGACCGATTGGCTGTTGGGTAGCCTAGTGATCAAAGAGGCAGCTCGTCACGCTGAACGCTTGCATTCGATTCCCCAAATTGGAAACAATGTGTGAAGCTCATTCCTGGTTTCCCTGGCTTGATATGGCTGGGAAATTATTGAAAGCGGCGAAAACCCCAACTCATTTACTCCTTTAAGACCACTGGACCACTCGTGATGCCTTACTTTGCTTGGCTTAAAGTTATTTAACATGAGAAGACAGAAGGATGAGATTGCTCAACACATAATCCGTTTTTGTTTCTGCAGTATTTTTGAAAGTTATACTGACATTATATAAGCGGAGTAGCCTATAGTGGTTGAAGCTTTTGTTTATCTCGCCCGGGTTCGATTCCCAATATGGGTACATGTTTGGTGTCTTTCGACTTGATAGTGCATGAATGCTGCTAAAAGCGTCGTACAATTCATCACTCACTCATACAGTAATAGTGAAACCTTGCCAAGCGTATACACGCAATTAATGGCAACCCCTATGAACCCCTAGACAAGAGGCGCTGTCATATTATATTTATGCACTTGCCATGACGACCGTGTTAATAGCAAAATTGACGTTCTGAAAGATGTTATACCGTCGACACTTTAACCTGATCTCATACCGTTTAATAGGAAATTATTTCATACGCGTCATGTTTTATTTTCATTCGGAAAATTCAGTGATGACCTATTCAACTTGTAAACGTGTATTTGTAAAATATGTAAATTGTCTTGAGCTTTAGGGCTTTTTCTGTGTATTTCACTCATGTAGACAAGGTTGCATGTTACAGAAGTATCAAGTTCTGCGTCCGCCTTCAGTACTTCACTCACGCGTGTGTAATAACCTGCTGCAAGCCTAACTGTTCATATACAAACGGCAGCCATGTAACGCGCGATCACAAATGTAAGGAAACCTATTGCAGCCACTTTTGTAGCATACATATTTTCAGCCAAACTTTTCGTTGCTTTCATTTTATTGTCAGTGCTTGGGAGGGTTTCCTTTCAATTACAGTTATTTTCTCGCTGCTTTTATTAATTTCTCGTTTCTTCGAGTATTTTCTCGTTGCTTCAAGTTTAAAATGTGACATCTCGAGTTTTTTAAAGAAACTTAAGGTAACAAGAAAATATTTAAAGTAACGAGAAATAAATCGAAATTGCAAGTTTTTTAATGAAACATGAAGTAACGCGATAATAACTGAAGCAACGAGAAAAATACTCGAAATTTCAAGAAAATATATGAAATGACGAGCAAAAACTTCTTTTATTTCGTGAGTGCGACGTTTTGATACAGATATTTGTACTGTTGTAAAGCAGGAAAATGCTGACAATAGTCCAAGAGTTGTTATCCATAAAGTTTGTCTATTATGACAATCGAAGCAGCGAGAAATAATTCGAAATTTCAAGGTTTTAAAGAAACTTGAAGTAACGAATAAATATTTGAAGTAATGAGAAAATGATATAAATGAGGAGAAAATACCCTTAAGCACACACAAAATAATCGAAGTAAAGAGAAATTACGCTGAAAAAATATTTTATGGCACAATTATGGCACCAATAGGTTTTCGTACATATGCAGCCTGCAAGCTTGTCTGGTTTCGTCATGGCGTACCGTGTACCTGTTATCCGAGCTCCTTGACATCAACAACATCCGTCACGTGACTTTCTAGCCGCTATGTCAGTCCTCACCGTCTGGAGTCGACCCGACACGCTATCCACGTACACCGTTTGTTGATGATCGTTGGGTCGTAATGGCCTACAACGGACGCATTGAAAGGGGCTCCCTTGGAAAGTGTGATATTAAGGGGCAACATAAGCTTGGATGGCCAGGCTCTTGTTTTACAAGACGGATCGCAGGATCTACGATGACGACCTTTTTGTTCTCGATGGCAACAGATCGAATTCTGGAAGAAAGGCTTATTTCTTTGCTCTCTAAGGAATGTTAAACTATAACGCCAATCATTGTGGTGGACTAAATAGACGATTGTGACACGTCATGACAATTAAAATTCCTGTTAAGCCCCCCTTCTTACAAAAATATGTGTGTGTATGGAGCATTGTTCCGACGGCTCGGCCGCCCACCCGAGAAGGCTATCGCTTTCCTCTTATGAAACCCAACACCTCTCTCTGCTTGAGTCTCCGATCTTGATGTTGATCCAGGGGTTAAAGCACAAGTACCAGGGTGATGGGAGGTACAGACAGTCATATGTTCTTGAAATATGAGGTTCTTATTACCTCGTCTGTAGTAATGGTGATGAAGACGATAAAGTAATAAATACTTGCTTTATGAGATCCTCCAGTCTCAATGGAGGCAAGACGTGGACAATTAGATTATGCGTGGGGCTATCTGGTCATCGGCATAGTGTTCATTCCGTCCAGGAGTATGTCTCAATCTGTGTGTAAGTTGAAACCCTTGTAAATCCTCCTTCCCATTATGAACGTTGAAAATTTAAGAAAATATTTTTATATTTTAAGTGAACATTAAACGGAGACATGGTTCGTAAGACCAAGGTAGACTGTAGCTGCAATGTCAAATATCAACTGTTTTTCACAAAAATGGAATTTCACAACGAAGTAAAGGAAATGTTACTCAAACACCCTGGCGACAATACATATCACGCTGCGCGTATGATAATGAGAGTAACTAGCATCTATTGGAGAAACAGTCAGGGTATTCTTGTTGGGTTGGTTGCGTTTTTGTTTAGGACCGCACTCCTATATTCCAGCTATATGACGGGGCTTTGTAAAAATTCGAGTCTGGACCAGACAATCTTGTGATCAACAGCACGAGCATCGGTCTACGCAGTTGTAATACGGTGACATGTGTCAACCAAGTCAGCGAGCCTGACCACCCGATCCCGTTAGTCGCCTCTTACGACAAGCATGGGTAGCTGAAGATCAATTCTAACCCGGAACGTCACGGGTACACTCTTAATGAAAAAGGTTGTGTTTGTTCTGGGGTCGAATCCCCTATTTCCTCCGACACTATCCGCGGGGATGAATTGTGTATGGTTTAATCACTGACAAGCTACAATAATTATTCGATCTACCAGACTAGCTGTGTTTTTTCTGGGTTCCTGAATTGATTTGAGATAAATTGAATTTGGGACAGTCGAACCCTCGTCTCGCTGACGTACACCTCACAAAAGACTGACTATCACTGTAGCGGACCCCCTATTCTCCCCGATTATCCCCCTTGATGAGGAATAGCGTTCCGAACAGTTCACGCATTGAGTTAACTACATCCCTTAATTTATCAGACCATCTTCCCGTGAGTTCGAATCCCATGTTTTCTCTGATTATGACCCTTGATCCGGCACCTGTAAAGTCGATTTTGGTTTTATCACATCGGGCGTTTTCTCCAATAACATTATACGCCCCGAAACACTATAAAACCTCATTCACTCAAACCTATCCCTAAGCTTAGTATCAGTTGCATGGCATCCATAAAACCATTATCATGATCATGCTTTATGTGCATATTGGTCCCTATTGCCAACCATATCACCTGACAACGATGACATCGACATTCTGTTGCTGAACTGTGATACCCCTGGTGTGTCGTTTGTTAATATATAGTTAGTTGGTTAGTCAGTTAGTTAGTTAGTTAGTTAGTTAGTTATAATTGAAACACCGGAGTTCAAGAACACAGACATTTTCCTGTCCTTGGTTGCCTTTGTTGACTGTTGCAACACCGCGCACGCACACGCACGCACGCACACAAACACGCACGCACGCACGCTCACACGCACATACTGGACGCAAAAAGCAAATTGTTATTGAAAATCATATGGGTCGTTGATTTCAAGTCAGTGATAAGACCATGGTGCCGTTGTACAAAGCAACCGTAGCGCTAAGACTACCTTAAGTCTTTGTTGAGGCATGGGAGTTACGATCACCTTAGCGCTAAGATGTACAACTGCACTCAGGTGTTCGCAAGCAGAGTACGCATTGTCTGCTCTATTAAAGCAACATAGGAAAAGATTAATCTTCCAGACCGTACCTTCGGTGCTGTTACAGTACTTACATTATATGAGTATCTGCTGAATAACTGTGAACATATATTTTTTCAATTCGACCCACGACCATGTGTTTCGACTCAAGACCCAATGATTTTTTTTAAACAAGTTAGTGAGTGAGTTGGGTTTTACGCCGCTTTTAGCAATATTCCAGCAATATCACAGAGGGGGACACAGGAAATAGGCTTCTCACACTGTACCCATGTTGGGAATCGAACCCGGGCCTTCGGCGTGACGAGCGAACGCTTTAACCACTAGACTACCCCACCGCCCCGATTTTTAACAAAGTTGTTAACCCAGTACAGAAAACATGTAGGTGTATGTATGGCACATTTACTTACACTTGACACCTTGTTACGAAATACATGATTACGATACTGTACGTGCGTAACGACTTGAGTCAGACTGCGCCTAATTCTGAAACGAGTATGCGCTGATATCAACAACCACGATAAGCTACTTCACAGCGGGGCTCCTATCGGAAAGATCGTATCATTCAGAGAGATAGATGATATGGCGTGTGATACGCACGACCAAGGATCAATCAGTTATCACATGTTGTTTCATCCGTACGCTCGTGATATTTTCAAATCAAGCTGGTAGTTTTCAGCTAAAACTCATAAAGGCCGAGACTTCAAACCGCAAGATTTTGAGCACCCTGAAAATAGGTATCCGGATCCTGACAACGAATTTGGCGAAGAACATGGAGCTGGTGTAGCTTCTAGGACTGGATTTACTCTCCATTTCTCTTCATGGCTAATGTTTTACATGCTTGGAGACGAGCATGGCAGGATCTGTGTCTATCTGTTGCGTGTAAAGTGTACTAGTCGGATCTCCTTCACCATGGAATAGTTGGAACAATTGCTTGCCTCAGTGCTTTATCATATGTTGCAGGATATAACACCATGAGTATACATGAAGGTGCTCAGCACAAATAACTATCAAAAACTCCAGTGGAATATTACTGAGCATAACTATATCAGATTTTGCAGCGTAAGACCAAGATGTACCATAGGAAAGGAATTTGGAGATGTTATGGAGAGATATCGGTCGGATCTTATGTAACAGTACCCATGAACGGAAAATTGTCTTTATAACAATTGTTCAGCTGTTTGTCTCTTCGTATAATGTGACAAAGGATTGTTGAAATGCAGCAAATATTTCCGTTTACCTGAGCATATCCGGGATTTTGTAGCCCTTAAAATCCTGAATTTCCTAAGTCGGTGTTATACGACCCCTTTAGAATGTCAAGTCCAGTTCGTAGGAGAAAGATGAATGAAGACTTCTGGCCATCGAGGAGATTTAACAGGAACGGTAACTCTAGCAACCTAACAACGGAAGTGACGTATACAGAAGACATGGTGTCTGAATGGCTGTGGAAGACTGTCGCGCCGTGCTTACTGTTGATTGGAACAACAGGAAACAGTTACGTCATCGTAATGATGTTCCGACTGAATCGCCAAATGAATAAATGCATACGATTCAATCTGTTAATGCTAGCTTTCACTGACATCATCATACTAATAACTGCATTGGGAAGAGTCTGGTTGGATTACATGTTTAACGTTGACATCCGGGCCATCTCTGACGTGGGCTGCAAGCTGCATGTGTTTATTCAATACACTTTCACTAGCATGTCTTCGTGGATCCTTGTCTCCTACAATCTTGAGATGTTTATAGGTGTTGCGTTCACATTCTACGGGATGTTGTGGAACACAGTGAGGAAGACGCGACTGAGGCTCTTCCTCGTATTCCTCTGTATCTCCTGCCTTAACTGCTTCTCCTTTTGGACCGTGGGCCTCAGGAGAAATGACATCAGAACTGTTTGCCAGTCCACAGCCGTTGTCGTCGATGTCTACCGTGCAGATGTTTACGTTTGGGTGTACATGGTCCTGATGTCTTTTCTTCCTTTTACTCTTCTGGCGTTGCTGACAATTCTGACCATAAGAGCAGTTGTTCATTCTAAACTCCAAGACGGAGCTAAGCATGGCGGCAGAGAAGGAATCGGAGATTATAAACTACATAGATTAGTACTGACCACAACATTTTTCCTGATTTCCACGTTCCCGTCAGCTGTTGTCATGGTTACCAACTCATATACTTGGACCGAGAGGGACGGGTTTGTCCAAGCGAGACTATACCTGGCGTGGAGCATCGCATCGCTGCTTCACTACACAAACTACGCCTTCAATTTTGTTATTTACACATTTCACAAGATTCGAGAGGAACAGCAGAAACGTGTACGGAAAAGGAGGTGCGGTTTCCATTATAAAACCTATCTAAAAATTCATTAGTCGTGGCAGGTCACCGGGTTCAAATCCTAACCCTCTTCTGCTTCATGTTATTGTAGGTTTATTAGTGCCATAACCTTGCTTTAGGCTTGAGTTAACCAGGTTAGAAAGCCTAAACCCTTTGGATTTTTCTCCCAAATCAGCGTGATACGACGGTTGTATAAATGCTGTTAAAATATGCGTTTAATACATCTAATTCACCACAGGGGAGGTGTGAGTAGCCTAGTGGTTGAAGTGTTCGCTCGTCACGCCGAAGACCCGGATTCGATTCCCCACATGGGTGACTGACTGACTGACTGAGTTTTGGGTTTACGCCGCTTTTAGCAATATTCCAGCAACATCACGGCGG
>VKKT01001786.1:168513-179667 GCA_008038995.1 Haliotis laevigata | reverse complement strand
AAACTCTCAGGAGTCAAGCTGCCAAACACGGTCACCCATCCGAGGACTCTCCGAGCTCGACGTTGCATAACTTCAACTTATTCGTGACCTGAGCTCTGTGCACAGGACCACGTGCCACGAAGATATAACTGAAATACTGTTGAAAGAGGTGTTAAAGCAACCTCACTACTATACATCAGTAACCTCTACTGAATAATGTTGAACAGTACAAGCATAATGGGAAAACAGCATCCAGATAGTCGACCCTTTCAGACACATATTCCATATCAAACACAGAACTACACAGAAGACTTGTCAATAATCGGGATGTGGTGCATAGCTGTTGGATGTTCTCGCATCTGTCTATTATCATCATCACTTACCTGTGACATCAAACCGCTTACCTGTGACATCAAACCACTTACCTGTGACATCAAACATTCACATGGTTTATTTTGTGATGTCCCATAAATATTTTAATGCAGAAAACTAATACACTTCTATATCTAAAGATTCTCAAGAACTTGTGAAATATCGTGTTGTAGTGTCAAAATGGTTTGTAGTCTTTCTGATTTGTAGGTAAAATACAGGGCCATCTTAAACTGTTATAGATTCTTTTCTTGTCCCCAGCCATGCTTCATCTGTAACAAGGAAATTTAGCAATGTCACGATAATTACTAATCAGTGAATTCCAAAATGAAGTAACATGATATAAGGGAGATAACTCTGTATGGATTTATGGCCTGGTTGATGATGTCCTATAGTTGAACGTCTTCATATATTCTTGAATTTTAAACATTATCCGTGAATTCTAACAGTTTTATATTATTTTTTTTCAGATGTGGACATCCATTATACCTGTGATTACAATGTGTACAGATGCTAGTCAGACAGAATCTCCATTGATTATTTCTGGTCATTCAGTGTTCAGTGTTAAACTATCACCCACATTTCACAAACAGCTGAATCAGTATTTCTATACCAAGGCCTAGTCCTTGTTAAAGAGAAATATCTAGCAAAACTGCTAAAATATTCAGAGGATATGTGCAATAAATTATTTTGAAATTCTATCATGCGTAGCTCTGATAAGTTGTCCTTATCTTTCATAATGTCTTGAAGTAGTTACAAGCACTATTGTTTGTATATTGCATGTTGTGATTGAGCACATGTATATATTTGCATATTATACTACAGGAAGGGCTATGGCTGTGAATGTAATATAGCTTCTGTCATTGTATGTGGAATGGGACCTTTCGGGGGCCATCTCAAAAGTTGGTGCACTATTTTTGGAAATAGTGACTTGGGTAAATTGAGTTCAAGGCAATGTTGATAAACTTGTTACGGTTTTTAACTGCATTTGATAATTGTTTACCAGGACATTAGCAAATGTCCCATATTTTGATATTGTTTTCCAAACCGATATGATATATGCCTATGATGTTGTGCTGTGACGTGTCATGGTAGATATTTTCAGTAAGCACCATTTGTTGACCTTTAAAGGGCATTAATTTCAAATACGATACAAAACTGCATAATGATAAAGATATACTCCATGATAATCAAATATTGTGAACTGGTTGTTTTGTGTCTCGGACAAGATGTTAGGACAAACAATATTATTTAAAGACCTGTATCTCATGTGTTGGGTTTTTAATAACTGGGATTGTTTCAGTTGCTTGTTCTGACAGTTCTGGGGATAAGGTGCCTCACTGGAATTTGTACATTTAAGAGATTTAGCCCAAATATATCCATTGTTATATGTGAGTACTTTCTAGAAGGCTTTGTTTTTTTATATACACTTTATCAGGTTGGATATATGTTCTGTTGAACTAGGGATAATTATTGCAAGTGGTTATTGAGGACATATTCCACTTTTACAGTACTAAACATGAGACAATGTTATTTTCTATATTCACAATTTTTTTCTGTCCAAATGTTATTATTGAAACATGCTATTGGTAAGCACCTTTTATCTTTATACAATTTTGTGATAATTATGACGCCAATTTCATGGGGAGGGTAAAAGAAGAGCTGCTACTGCCATCACCTTGTTTACAAGTGTCGTCTTCAAGATTAATGCATAATGAGCACACAAGACCACTTATAGACAGTAGTGTCATCAGTCTGCCCAGTTTCATTCAGTATACAAGAATAAATGCTTGCCAATACAGTGTACAAGGTTGGATGTGCATGTTAGCTTCAGCCAACAGCTTTTTTTAGTACGGATCTGTTTTTGTCTGTGTTCTGCTTGGTTCTTACCAAACTGATGAGAATGTATGGTATCATTTCTCCATCTGTGTGTGTTCAGTTGAATGGACGGTTTGTTACATGTTTTTATGTCATGGTATCAACATGAATAAACTTCTTTTCACTCAACATCTTGCGTTCTTGTATGTAACGCTCAGACATTTTCAACCGGACATGGTATGACACACCATACTACATTGCACAAGATGGCATTCCAACTTTTTTATCTGTTATCTGTCTTTTAAATAAGGGATGGGGTGGTCTGGCTCGCTGACTTGGTTGTCATCGGTTCCCAAATGCACAGATTGATGCACATGCTGTTGATCACTGGATTGTCTGGTCCAGACCCGATTAAACTGCAGCCATATAGCTGGAGTATTGCTGAGTGGGGCATAAAACTTAACTCACTCTTTTAAACAATCTAGTTTTAGTCACACTATACTATGAATGTCCAAAACTGTCATGGTACATTATCATCTGAGCCAATATGGTGGGATCAGACAGCAGAGTGCTTGGGGCCTTGTTCGAACCAGCATCTCAATCTGTGCTATCTTTTGAGGGTTGTAATCAAAACAAGGCTCTTAGCGTCATTTTCAGTAGATTGTAGTAATCATACAGACTACAACTGGCTCAGCTTCCTTGACTGAACTGAATGTACCTACCCTAGTGTTTCGGACTAGTGACTGTATCATCATCCCTGCAGGGCACAATATCCTTTAAACTTTTCAAACAAGCAACAAAATATGTTTTCTGCATCTTCTTTATTTTGAGCTTTATCTGACAAACATGTTTAGTACAACCGTCCACAGAGGGAAACTAGGTCAGCCGATTGGGGAAAGCAACAAATATATACACAAACTGGTGTTGCATATGGATGGGAAAAAACATGAACATAATATGAAGAATATTATACACCACGATGGGGACTATATCAGCCAGGCATGCCAGTGATACCTAAACAGCATCTCTCTGTCAAGCCATCTGGCTGACAAATCCTCCAGACGGACAATTCCAGGGAACCCGGTTCTGTTGAGACTTGGTTTACAAATTACCAGTAACTGTGGTCAAATAAATGGTTTATATAAAGGTGATCTGAAAAATATACTCTACGGTAAAATAATACAAAATGAAAACCTTTTCCTAATTTATGAACATTCAGATTGTTATTTTTCTCTATTACCCAACTGGTTTTTATTACTGAAATAAGAGAAAGAAAATTTAGCTGAATTCCACATTTGTGGAACAGTTGGTGTGCAGGACATCAATCCTAAAAATAATCAAAGCACAAAAGATAATCACAACGTCCATACTTAGCCTTACCATCATAGTAATGAGATTTTAACTTTTGCAATTTTACATAGACTTAAGCCATTCATAGCTCTATGTTCATCTTAACCCACTTTCATATTGACTGACAATAATCGGGCCTGGAATGATCCTACAACCAGATCAAACATGCTTTAAAACATTTCTTCAAAATTACATCTTTCTAAAACGTAAATTTTCAGTTTTCAGAACTGTAAAGACGCAATGGACCAAGAATTTGTTTTGAACACATGAAGGATATGTTTACTTTCTTATGTTTGTTCCAATATTTAAGGAACGACCCATGACATAATGGCAAGCAATACTGAGACCACCCTCACGCTTTAAATGCAACAGTGGTATGCTAACCACATTGTGTGACACATTTACCCATGTAAAATCAGATATAACAAATCCTACGCAATCGAGATTTAGGATGTAAAAATATTCCTTAAATAGTATTTAGGTTTGAAAGAAAGCATTAATTCACTTGCTCAACACTGAATAAAATGATTAAAAATATAAATCACATCCCCATCCAACTCAATAAATACGTTACATGTTCATTTGGTTAGCCTTCAGTGTCTCATTTTCTAGGACATTATGTCACTGAAAATATCCGATTATATTTTATAATCTAGTTTCCTAAAGAATTCTTAAAACATCTGAAAGTAAGACTTGTCGCTATCAAAATCACTGGCCTTAACCATACCCAAACAGAAAGGTTGAAAAAAAGGAGTGTCACATTTTAAAATTTTACCCAACAACAGGTTCTGAATCCAAGCCCATGGAGTTTCACTCTTTACTATTGAACAGTTTATACTGAATTTACAACTGGTTTATATCCCAACACAAAAACTTGACAGATGTCCAAAAACAATTCAAATCACAGTGATGGAGACAGTGAATTCTCAGTTTGAAATCGATCAATTGAAAGCTGTTTCACACAAGGCCTGGGGTAAGCCACATACAGTGAAAACTACTTGTCGACATTTACAGCCAGGATCAACACTATTTATCTTGACCCGTTTGGAAAAATATTCTTAAGTACTTCATCTCTGCCATTCCCACTAGAGTGCTCACAAACCTAAAGCATTTCCAAATTCTCTTCTACATAATGCTGTTTAGCAAATCGCCTGGGTGTATCTATAAAAGCTTATCTCACTGAGACCTCTGTATCAGATTTAACATTCCCGACACCAAGTAAATTAAATCTCCATTGTAAAATAAACACCAAGGACCCATTTACTGACATAACACAGTGAACTGACATCAAAATATCTTGCTCCTTTCAGGAACTTTCCAGACAATGTTTTTTGGGATAAACTGGAAAGTAATGAAACTGAGTGCAGTTGAACAAAACAACCTTAGGGACCGTTCATAACTTATGGTTAGGGGTGATGTTGATTTTAAGAGAGAGAGGGGTGGTTGGGGTTTGTGTGTGTGTTTTCCACCCATTTTGTTCTGGGGAGGTCATCAATTTTGTACACGTTTCTAGGGGGGTGAGCAATTTTGTACATAAAAATATTTAAAAATTATGCTTTAAAAATATGGAGGGGGGAGTCATTGACTTTGTAAATGACATGCAGGGGGGTCACTTACTTTGTACATAAATTTTAGTGGGGTCATTCACATTGTACATGCTTCTCCATAAAAATCATCATCACCCCCCCAGCCATAAATTATGAACGGTCCCTTAGCAATTATTTTCTTAAGTCTATGTTAAGGTATGGGAGTTACGGTCACTTTAGCGCTAAGATTGCTTTGTACAACGGCATCCTGTACAGCTATTTGAAAGCATTGTTTACTCATATCAGACCCCAAAAAAATTCTTTTGAAGAAAATGGTTGTTTTTTTTCTTCTTTTTTTGCCTCTCAAAAGAACTTAAATATTTTCATTTCAATTTGGTTTGTCTGTCAGGGTGTGACAGATTAACAGTAGTCATATGAAAGAACAAGTGTCCTTAACTTCTTTCGAGTGATCGAGAATGGAGACATAACACACTGGATAATCATGGATGAGATTTTAATGGAGAAAAGCTAACTCCATGAAGTGCCAATCTTTACCCAGGTCTTCTGGCAACCCCCCTCACCGATTCCCCTCAGAGCGTGTAGATACCCCAGACCCTTAGTCCTACCCACCCCCACACCGTGTATATAATCCAAATCCAGGTCATGAATCAGTAGATCAGTACATGCCACTGTAGGAAACACCTGGTCCAAGTTACAGTCTGTAACCGGCATATTGCTGTAATACTGCTGAGCGAGGTGAAAAACTAAACTCAATCAATCCAGTCTGTAGCAGCGCACAAAGCATACTATTTTGTGAACAGATGCGCTATAGAAATGCACATATTATTATTATTATTAATTCCACCCAAAGCCTTATCGGTGCCCTGATGAATTTCAATCACAAAACTAAGGGTTCATTTAAGCTTTTTAACCACTCCAGGCCATATGAACCAGGTTTCCTCAGATGAAGGTACATTTCAACTCGGTTTCCACTCTGCCCATACCATCCTACAATGTTAAAACAATGTACATAGTGAACCAGAGGGATCCAGGCATGTGTAACTCTAAGGAAGCACAGAGTCATTTGAAGGGGTAATCACTGTGTTGACAAAGATCATCCACAAAGATTTAAGCAAATTTCAGCGAACCATGAAAATGAACTTTCTTGTCATGTAATATGAGATGGTGATTGGTAATAAAGCATATAGCCAGTTTGAAGTCACATTAACATTTTGAAAACCTTTTCAACAAAAATCTTTTCAATGTCTCCTGAAGTCTGTACAAACCTTACAATTTCTGTCTCTTTCTGAGCAGTTCAGCTAAAAAGTTCTCTCTAAATCTACATCAGACAATTAATGTTCCTTCAACAATTGACCTTGAACTGGGTTTCCCCTCTCCACAAGAGCTGCCTGCTCTATGAAGTACCAAGGGAGCTTGACGAGCTTACTCCAATAGCAATGGACTGCTCTGTTGATGCCAATGCAGATTTGTGCATGTTCTACATAAAGGGGCTTGTTCACAGCAAGTAACAGTGAAACAATTTTGTGCACAATATACCACCAATGTGTTGGATGATGCTCTGAATGTGACTAACATCAAATCACAAACAAGGCCTTGACAAATAAGAACCGGGGACTACTCAAGTAGAAACATATACTTGGTGGATGAAAAAAACAGTACCAAGACCACAGATTTCTTGACGGACAAGGATTTATTGGTAAATACCACTTATAAATTCAAAATACAGCTTGAAGGAGTCAGGTCTAACCTGCGTTGCTACCAGGTATTTTACAAGAAAACATATTACACTGTATGTTCATGAAACAATTTGCTAAGAATAGTTCTGTTGCCCTTGCTTTCTTCAAAGGTAGTCCTTTAGTGTCGATGAATAACACGATCAAAGTTGTGTGAATCTGTTGTGTGAATCTCGACATAGCCATGGCTTGTTCTACTCAACACTTGCTAAGGACCACAGTAGTCATCTTTAGTTAAAGGTGTGGCCCTTTGCAAATTATGAGTAGTATGAGTTTTTTTCCCTTTTATACTGAACAAAAAAGGTTAGGGATCGTGAACATTTCCAGAGGATGTTTTGAAGTAATTGCATTTTCAGTCAACACTACAAAAAACATCACCCAAACTGTTCAATATCCCTAACTCTTTTTTGTACAATACGGATAAATAAGCTGTCTTTGTCAGAATGAATGAACTGTACATGAACTCCACTGCCACACCAATGCCAACAAAACTGATGGACAGAGCTTGGGACATGCTTAACTTTGTAATATAAATAACACTGCTCAAGACCAGTTTATCATAATAGCACTTTTTACCGACACTGCATACACAAGTTGCCTCTTGCCGTGGACAAATTCAATAATTATACTCCTCAGTGTCATGAAGCGAAGTTCGAAGGCCGAAGCCATCCTTCACGTAACCGGATTTTCATATTGCTTCTTGGAGAATGAACACTATCTACTGAATTTTCATCAACATCTACAAGCTGGCTGCGGGTGACCCGCCTTGGGGTACTTTCCCTGGAGTCTGGACGACGCCCAGGCTCAGATACATCTGTCCCCTCGCTAGACAACGGCGAGTGAGACCTGTACCCACGACAATCTGAAACTAGTTCCATGTCTTTGGTAAACTCAGAATCTGTACTCAATGCATCAAATCCTGTCGCAAAAATGTCTCTCTTTACACCTGCACCAAACCCTGTCTCTTTCTTCCGTGAACTTCTCATCTCCCCTGTTTTTGAAAGCTCAGATTGCTCCTCACTCTTTTCACATGGACTTTGTATTTTCTGGGGTGTGTGTTCTGCACTGTCCCCCTTCTTGGGTATCTTGTACCCACTGAGGCTGCCCCTTGGGGTATAATGCGCACCAAACAAATTGTTCTCAAATGGGACCTTCCCCTTGTCAGGGGATATCTCATTAAGGATTCGATTACCCGCACGTAATGACAGTGACGATTTAGTATTACCAGATTCACTTTCTGTCTTTATTTGAAAATATTTATCTAGCTTCTGCAGCGACTTATCCTCAACACCATTCATGTAACGTAATTTTCTTGACTTGAGCAGTTTATTCTGGACTCTCTCCTTGACTGACACATCTACAATATACTTGCTCGACTTCCTCAGAACACCATTAACTTCTGGTTTTATACATTCAGTCTTTTTACAGTCACGAGACAGAGATAAAGTCACATCTTTTCTTTTGTCTGGGGATCGATGTTCCCCTCGTCTATGTTTGTGACCACGGCGTCGGTGCTTCTCCTTCCTTGATTCCCGTTTGGGTTGTGGGACTTCCTCCACAATGACAGCATCTGGTATGGACAAGCGTGATGGGGACACATCCACTTTGGGCATTTCAATCTGATGCCGATTTTCCCTCTGTGACCGCCGAGGACGTTCGGAATCAAACACAGAAGTTTCTACTTTTGGCTTGATTTCAACCCGTGTTTCAATGTTAGGATGGAAACTGGCACTGATAACAGGTGGGTCAACAGCAACAACATCGACTATCTCACTCTCGGACAGAGCTTCCACCTTCTCCTTCCCTTTACCCCGAGTTCTTTCACTCTTATCTCGGCCAATTTTCACAGAAGAATCATCAGACTTACCCTTTTCACTAAGTATTTCTTTTTCAAAACTCTCTGAATCAGCCTTGATGTTTACACCATCAACTGTAGGCTCCCTCACTGCCCTTCTTTCTGATTTTTCCCCCAGTAACAATTTCTCACTGATGTCTTTCCAAACATGAGCATCTTTCTCCACCTTTTCCCCTGAGTCACTGCCTTCTTGTCTATTATGTCTTTCTCTTGATTTCTCACCATCTTTGCCTCCTTGTCGATCATATTTTTCTCTCCTGGAAACCTTTTCGTCATGGTCCCTTCCCCCACTTCTCTCCATTTTATCTTTCCCTGACTTTTCTGAATACATCTTTTCACTCTCTGCTTTTTCTTTCCCTGACTTTTCAGACTGAAGTTTTAAGCTTTCTTTCTCTGGCTTTTCACACTGAACTTTAACACTGTCTTTCTCTTTCCCTGGCTTTTCACATTGAACTTTAACACTGTCTTTCTCTTTCCCTGACTTTTCAGACTGAAGTTTCAAACTCTCTTTCCCTGACTTTTCACACTGAACTTTTGCAATATCAACTTTTTCCTTCCCTGACTTTTCTGGATGAACTCTGACACCTTCCCTCTCTTTCCCTGACTTTTCTGAATGGACTTTTGCACTTTCCACTCTCTCTTTCCCCGACTTTTCAGACTGGAACTTTAGACCGTCTTTATTTACAGTACTTTTTATGACAGCATCCTCCTTCCCTGACTGTCTTGATTTTTCTTTCGAACTAACTCTCTCACCAAAATCTTTCCCACTTCGCCTTTCTGTTCTCTCTTTCCCTCGTTCACTGTGATCTGTAACACTTTCTCTTTCAGTCCTATCTTTTCCACTGTGCTTATTCCATAATTCCCTGCTTCTTGGCTTGTCAAGCCAATCTTTTCCAGATTCTTTTTCATACCTGTCTTTTTCACTCCTGCCGGAATTGCTGCTCTTGGAGGACAACCTCCCTCGGAAAGAACTCCCAGCATCCCTGCTGTCACTATCCAAACTTTCACTATCCTCGCCTAGCCATGGAGGCGACAATACACTATCATCTTGAAACAGCTGGCTCACTACTCTTGGCTTATCTGTGGATGCATAGCCTTCATATAGGCAGTTTTTGGTGTACTTCTGTGCTATTTTCTCCGCTTCCCTGGCAGACAGGTTTAGTCTCTCCTCAGTTAGTGTGTGCACTGCAGCAAGGAAAGTGCTTTCCCTGGCCTTGTAGTACTGGCGCTTGGTCTTCTCACGACGACTTATCATGTAACACAGGTTGCGCACCTGGAATGAACAAGGAAGACACATCAAATATACAAATGTGTTATATAAACATTAGACAGGTCAGTGCTCACAGTATCAACTAGTTGATTGTCCAAACTATTTAAACTTGCTGTCAGGCAGCTGGAATATTGAGCGTGCTGATTAACAAGCTCAAGCACTCTTTCTCTCACACTCTCTGTCAGAGACACAGACACCTCCCACCACTCTAAGTCTGTTCCCAACATCAAAGCAACCACTGCATTAACACTGACAGTTTACATTAGCAACAACCAAATTGGATGGCTCACCCTCTCCAGATCCTGTCGGAGATGCACGAACATCTTCATGCGGGCCACGAGGGAATCCTCCTGCTGCTTCTCTAACATGTCAGCCTCCTCTGTCTTGGGCATCAGCAGTGGCTTGTCAAAGTTACTCTGAAGAGATAATTCAAGATGTCAGGAACACCATGACGAGAGAACTCGCTTATGTCTATAAGGCAATCATATTGTTTTGTATTTTGTTTGCTTCAAGTTATTAATTTGAGGGAAAAGTGTCATGTCCTCACCTTTCTCTTGAGTTTCCAGTACACCTCCATCATCTCGACTACTTCATCCTCCACAGAGAGGTTCATAGCGATGCTGTGGGTGTCCACAACATTGTAGAAGCTGTTCTGGAGCTCAGACATCCTGCAAGAGTATGGAAACATTAGTATCTACCTATACTCTGTAACGATGGAACACGTGTGCATGTGTTTGCTTAAAATACACACTCAGCAATATTCCAGCTATGACAGCAGCATTGAAATAATTGAGTCTGGGCCAGACAATCCACTGATCAACACTGTGACCATGCTGATGGGCTGCAAAGAAACACAATTAACTAAGCCACCAAGCCTGACCATGGAATCCATTTTGTTTCCTGTATAGAACCAGTTTAGGTTTGGGACCAATTCTTACTTGCAATCCCCACTAGAGATCAGCCAAGCAGTTGTCTAAAGGTGACATAATCCCCCGCTGCAAATGATCAAATTAAACTTAAAGAGAAATGAAAGTGAAGGTCACAGTTTAAGATGAAGTTAAATGCCAACAAAAACAAGCCTAGTCAACCTTTCTTGATATCTTGCTCCGTAGCTGTTCAAACACACAAATATTTTCAAGACTCTGATAGAAATGTCATGGTGTATGAAATATGCATAAAAAAGTATTTTTAAACAAGAAGACAAAGTCATCAATATCCCCCGCAATGGCAAAA
>VKKT01001786.1:100747-115961 GCA_008038995.1 Haliotis laevigata | reverse complement strand
ACAATTACTAGAGAACTCACAAAATGATTAAAAGTCCAAAATTTAAGTTAGGGCTAGGTTTAGAGTTTGGTTTAGAGTTGGGGGAACGGAAGGAAATCTTTCCCAAAACATATATCCATAAGGCTAAACAAAAAATATGTTGTTGGTCAACCCCAGATCAACTCCAGACATGGATCGTTCAACTCAAAATAGTTTTCTTATATTTCTCATATTGAACCACACTATTCATCAACACTAGGTATTGTCTTGCTTTTTTATAGCAATGTCCTCTTTGGAAGAAAACAAACCTTTACAAGAAAGTACTAGAATCTGTCCGTTACTTATCCCATATATAACCTGTTAGTGTAGCTTATATTACTGGGCCATGTCACACACATAACTCACCTTTCCAAAAGAGGTTGAAGTTTCCAGTGACAAGTCCCGGAAAGACTTCTGACACCTTCGAAAATATGTAGGTAAAACTTGCAGATGCATCGGCAGGAACCCCGAAACGTCGGATCTCAGCTTTTGGGTTCCCATCTCGCTCCAGGAACGCTTTGATTACGACAGACATGTTTTGTCTTTGCGAAGTGACAACGATTCAGTGTCCCTCAAAGGTGGATTTGTTGTAATAGTTTGGTTGACAGCTCTGTTGACGATCACGGACGTCGTTTGCAGTAAGCTTCGTGGCCGGGCTTTGGAGCAGGGAAGGAATATCTGGGTTTATATACCTGTCATAGTGGTTGTGGGAGGAGCAATCAACCACAGAATGTTTATTTTGATTCGCGGATTGGACTTCTGCGCAACTTCCTGAAGGATTCAGCACAAATTAGCCGTGTGTCACGGCTAAAAATATCGAAAAGAACGTTCCCGATCGTTCGATGGACCGGTTGTGGGCGTTCCTAGTCCGATTTAGAACGGACTCATCAGAATCACGCGGTTGCATGAGTCATAGACACGTGACGGAAAATTTCGCGACCTTTCGAAATGAATGTAGATCTACTGCGTAGTTGCATACTAGTATTTCCCCGAGATAATTAAGACGGATAACGGTCCGTTCTAGAACGAAAGGGACCGTTCCATGATTCAATGATCTGTAATGTAATGAAAAACCCACGCGACAGTACAGAAATCGTACAAAATATACAGAGTGGGAAATCTTCTCTAAGTATATAGAATCCCCCGGGTCTATTACATCATTTTGCATGGAATATGTCATATGTATTTGAGAGGGGGGGTGCGGATGATAAATGTAAGTTAAGGGAGGAGAGGGTGTACAGACCAATATCAGGTATCAGACCACAGGACCAGTCTCTGATATTAAATGAGGACCGCTACTGCCCAGGTTTAAGACAAGGCACAAGTTATACGTCCAGATTATGGTACTGAACACGGCCAACGGCCGAAGGGACCTCCTGTCCCATTAGATGTCGGTTTGATAGTAAACCTTAGTACCCGTGAAGATCCGGGCCAGAATTGGTCTTCAGCAACCCAAGCTTGTCCTAAAAAGTGACTAACTGATGGGGTGGTCAGGCTCAGCGACTGACTTGGTTGAACATGTCAGCGTAGATCGATGTTCATGCTGTTCATGTGATCACTGGATTGTCGGGTACAGACTCGATTACTTACAGACCGCCGCCATATAGCTGGCATATTGCTGAGTGCTGCGTTTAACGACAAACAAAAAACGAAACAATAAAGCTTGGGTTTCTGATACTAGTTTATTGTAAATAACGAATATTTTCTATTGAGTTCATGAGCTGTGGTTAAGTCGAGTCAACTGCCTCCATTAGTGTGTTGATGTCCCTTATTCTTTATATGAGAACAATATTTAATTGCATTTCCTCTGGTTATTTTGAGTCCAGACCTAGACTTAACAGTCTTATGTGTTTAGATATCTTAACGTTAATACAGTGTGAACTAACCGCCAAAAGACACTCCTTGTTTTTTCGCCCAATAATAAGCAGGGTTTTAATCGTAGAATCTGGGTTGTTTTGCAACATTTGCTGATAATCGCCGGTTGCTAATGGGACGATGTAAATCTTGCTGTGTCATGCAGGTAGCGAAGGTACAGTAAGTCCCCATCCTTAGTACGGTGATCTCTACTGGCGATCTTTTGCCTGTTTTTATACTGTCCTGTTTCATATGATGATATATATCATGTTACATAATACCATTTTTAAAAAAACCACGTTTTTTATATGTACAGTCCTTTGATGAATAGATTTTATGATAACAACGTGTATTTATTGTGTGTATGCAAAAAAGTTCTAGTCACGGTATGGCTAAAATACTGCCGATGTGACTCAACATTTTAACTCACTCACTCACTCTCACAATAATAAGTGATGCAGAGCCCGAACTCTAAACGTTGGGGTAGTCTGGCTCGAGTCTGTTGCGAAAGCCTCAAATGAACAAGTCTATAAAAAAGTCTGGATCAGAATTTCACCTCCCACTGGATCATCTTTCCGATTCAAATGGGGTAATGTGTCAAAATACACTGTAATGTATTTACTAACTACCGTTAGTCTGACATGAGGATAGCTAACTACAGAGCGGGACGCTGAAGATTTTACAACCGCAGCACTTACCTCATATTAAATAACACGCCAAAGCTGAATACTTAGCTCTGTTAGCTTTATCTTTACGTTCATCATTGTATCGATTCTGTAAACAGTGAGGTTCACGATGTGAGAAATAGACACGTGGTCGTAATTTACGTTTTGAAAACCAACATGGAGAAACGTGTGAGACATTACATCCGTCCTGCTTCAGTGCTGGTATTTACAACTTTGGGCTGTAGAAATATCACAAAGCAAGAAAGTGTTTGGGTAATCGAAAATAACAATGTGGCATGTGTAGTTTGCGTTATTTGAAATCTTTGATGAAGGATTTTAACATTTTTATTTAGAATAGTGTAACTTGTCCTTTAGTGTCTCCAGTACTGCCATCAAACGTTGAAACGTTGCTTGCATTTTAATCTCGTTATTGTCAGATCTTCATACTTACCACAACATGAGAACTTATAATGATTTAAAGAGGCGACCAAAGGATCAGGTGACCAAGATTGGCGTGTTATTATACATGTACACTGATGGTGTGGAACAATGCTCACAATATCGATCACTGGATTGTTTGGTCCAGACACGATACTTACATGGCTCCAATATATAGCTGTGATAAAGCCGAGTGTGGCGTTAAACACCGGTCTGATAACCCCAATACACAGTGACTCTCCCTGCGAGTTGAATCAGATTGTGTGCATGCTTCAGAACCAATCGATGTCGAAAGGTCAAAAGTCAGTAGTGTATAACTACTTACGGTACGTACGTTTTCGCAGCCACCTGTGATTTGAACGCATAAACTACAGACCAACTATCCATGCTTGCGTTTCGGGCCTATATTGTGTACCAGGTAGACTGGCATAACGACGATCGCTTCTTTCAGTGAATATCTTGTCTTTTGAACCAACTATATGCTGAAAACCACAGAAATAGTTTTGTGTTTGAAATGACATATCTTTTGATATGACGATCAAGTTATCTCCCCTGATCAGCATCAGGTTTATCGTCTGCTTAGGCGACTGGGTGCATCCGTGCCACTGAAAACCAACCGTGAGTTAGTAAGTCAGTTGGTTGGGGTTACCACCTTCAGTGTTGTTCAGCTTGTCATAACATCGGAGTCAAAGTCAAAATTAACAAATAACATGCAAATTAATGACAAAACATTGTTTAAAAAAAAAGATGAATAATTTATTTCCCATGTAACAATGACAACATACTGTCTATATACAAACATGTCACTTTCCACAAAACTTCTCTTGGTACTTCTCTTCTCATTCATAAGATACAGAGAACCAATATCTGCCAGCTTCAACATAAGTATCACCAGTATTAAATCTCATTTCTTTTAACCAATAAAATACATTTGGTGCATGTAACTGAAAACACAAAAAGGACTTTTAAAATACAAAGAAAACCAATAACAGTGAGCTATGTGCTGTACTTTGTA
Organism: Haliotis laevigata; assembly: GCA_008038995.1. Taxonomy (NCBI): domain Eukaryota; kingdom Metazoa; phylum Mollusca; class Gastropoda; order Lepetellida; family Haliotidae; genus Haliotis; species Haliotis laevigata. Next base: position 111,971 of record VKKT01001786.1, on the reverse strand, counting down.
CAGACTCCACAGTGTTTTTCAATCAGCTACAACTCCAAAGAAGACCATTTCCTTATTTTTTTTAGCTATGGGTCAACTGAGATACAATATTTATCCAGGTCGGATGATGTGAAACTTAAATGTTTTCATATTTCTTATGAAATCATTAAAGGAGCTGCAATTTGTGGTATTAGATGCACTGCATTAACAGTGTTGCAACTGAACACATTGTATGTACAGTTTTGTGTGATGAAAACAAAAGTTTGGAAAAACAGTTACACATTTGTTTCACAAAGCTTTGACACAGTGGAAGATGGCTCTGATGCACCCACTGTAGACATGGTCCCAAAGCTGGGTCTAGTGTTTGAGATTTTGGAAACTGAGAGACTGGCGTTTCAAACATGCATAAAGAAATAGTAAACATACATCTCACTTTGATATTCCACCAATAAGGACTTGCTTTTCATCCTAAACAGCACTCACACAGAGGAACCTCAGTTCTCCCCCACAAGCATAAACTGTCACCATAGTCGCCATCCACTTCCTATATATACATCACTGTGACACTGGTATCTGACATACTGCAGTATACCTTACACAGCAGAAATGACAGGAAAACTAATAATAACCAACTCCTGACCGGGAATGACAGATTATCTTTCCCTCCTTATATTAATTACGTAATTCTCGAGCCTTGGTAAGACCGTTGGACACACCAACAGGGATATCATGTGATTAAGGCCGCAATGACATAACGAGGTCAGACCAAATTATCTCTCTTTGATGCAGGTCTATCTCTTCGGTGAAACTCTCTAGTATGGGTATGATGCAGGTAAGTGTAAATATTATAATTTTCAACAGTTATCTGATTGCAAGATAGGTTTATCAGACACACTAAATGCATGTAACTCTGCAGTACTTTGGACAACTGGGGCACCTATGCTATTTGGTTTTCTTGCTTACATACCCTCAATATTCTATAAATAGAGCAAAATAAATGTTGAATAAATAATACTTAATTGACACAATTTGCAAATGTTTGTTTCACATTTTGAAAATAAATAAATAATAACCTCAAATTAGCCATAGTAGTTTTCTTAATATTAGTGTTATTGAGCCATGTGAACATACGCAAAACTTTCATTTTATAGTCAAATTCAAATCATCAATGGAAACGTTTCCACATTTTTGGTTAAGCCTTCTTTGGATGTCCATGAATAAAACTCTGGTAAAACATGGTGAATGTATAATCTGGTCTGAGGAAGACAGTATGTAATTCTGACTCATTAAACAATGCTCCAGGCAAAGGATCAATGTCGCAGGGTTAATTAGTAAATACATTTATCATGTTTGACTTTAACATAACACAACATATAATTATTTGCAATGAGAACATCCTCAGTAATCCAGGTTATTTTATCTCCATTCTATCATGATAGTGAGTCAGTCAGTTCAGTTTTACGCCGCTTTTAGCAATATTCCAGCAATATCAGGGCAGAGGACACCAGAAATGGCTTTCACACATTGTACCCATGTGGGAATCGAACCCGGGTCTTCGGCATGATGAGGGAAGGCCTTAACCACTCGGCTACGCCACCGACCCTACTATCATGACAAATACCCAGGACCATAGGACATCTGTCCTATCTAGTTATAACACATTTGTGACATAAGTTACCCAGTGAAATGCTGATACAAGGGAATTTAGTTTTTGAGTTTAGTTTTACACTGCACACAGCGATATTCCAGCTATATGGTGGTGATACAAGGGAAAGAAATGACAGCATTATTATAAACATTAAGCTATTGCAGGTGTTTTCTCATGGATATTTATAACAGAATGACAATAAATTAGCCCTTACTAATGTAGATGTACAGATCTAATAAGCTAGACTGGTAATGACGTCTTTCTTTGATGCCATGGATAATTATGGATGTATCATTAAAGCCTAACAGTCATGACTAGTTCACCAACTGGGTAACAGAAGTCAATCATAGGCCTTGGGCTAAATGAAATGCTTCCATAGATGTATATATTTCCATGTCATGGAAGAGCACACAAACATTATATTTTCAGCTGACATTGCCGGCAAGTAAGAGTGGTTTGCTGTATGTTACATGATTAAAACTTGAGCTGACAATATCTCAAATAAGCATTGTACATGCATCTTAAAAAAAAAAGAAAAGAAAGATGATATTTTCCAAAAATATATTGCAAGTGGTCTTCAGCCTAACAGGAAACACATTTCAGTTACCTCCCCTGACATTGCTTGTTTGGCCTCCTGCCGTTGCATGCTATTAGTGTTTTATCTTCAATAATTCTTTTGATCTTGTTCATAAACCACAAAATAGATGGCCTGAAATTAGAGAGACTTAAAGAAAATACAACTGCATGTACTTTTTGATTGTTGGTCTCCACTTAGTAATGTTCAACATATACTTTGGTTTTCTGGTTTGGAATAACACGTTGCTTGTGATGTTCCCAAACACCCTGTCCTATTTCAGTCCGACCTAGACTGATGTTCGGCACACACAAGAACAGCTGACATGAATGCCAAGCCTATAATTACTTATGTTAGCGTAGTTCCCAGATTCTACCACATTGATACTGTTTTGATGCACAGGGGTCTGGCATGCACAGGGGAGGCAACTCTACACTGTGCATTGTGGTCCCAAGGAAAATGGATTTTTGCTCTGACCAACAAGGCTTGATGATTTCTTGAACTTACCTGAAGGCCTATCACAAACACATTATTTGAAGCAGCTCAACCAAACTTCGAACAACTAATTCTGCATAGGGTACGAGTGTGATTTTAGACAGGAATTTGGAGAAGAAATATTGTTTCAAAATTGTTTCAGGATTATATTTTTAATGATTTTATAGGTTAATTGACCAAAAGGAATAAAGGATTAGTTATCATTTCAACCATTTCAATGATTAGTGTATATTTTCTTTACAAGAAAGTTTGATCTGGATAAATTCTTCAGATTAATAATAGAAACCATATACTGATATATGGTCTCTGTTAATTAACAACAACTGTCAGTGAGACCATCGTAACCCTTCAGCAGATCAAACCGAAGAACCAGCAACAGTCTTACCTCAGAAACATGATAGCCAGAAGGAGACAAACTTAAGTAGATGAAAGCAAGACACAGGAAACAGTCAATCTCACTACATTCAGATTATTTGAGCTTGATGCCACATTCTAAATACAGGATCTGTGGCCTCTTGACCCATTCAGATGTCAGCTCTCTATACAAATTCAGCATCATTCTTATAACACAGCATTTCAGAAATTTCCCTCTTCACAAAACAAAAAGCACAGTCCTTCAGTGTACCCATTTTGGTACATTATTACGCTTGTTCAGAACTGTTCATTTTAAGTTTCAGATATCAGATATGTTGATGCAGATGCTTTAAAACTTCAGAAACCTTGTTGCTGACCGTCGATTAGATAGTTCATCAAGATGGATAAATAGAAGTGCTGTAAGACTTTTGTGCAGAGAGGTAACAGTGAAAAATCTGACCTGAATGAGTTAGAAAGGTTACACAAAGACATGAGCATTCAAATAATACCAGATTTATGACAATGTTTATTTAAAAATGGAGTATATACACAATTCATCTGAGCCTCAAATATCAACATTCACAAAAGACAAAACAAATCTATCGTCTTATATACAGATTAACATAAAATATATAAGCTAGACCTGTAATTTGTATTGGAATATGGTGTACATTCTCTCAGTGATATGCTACTTCCTGTGCACCTGGTTTCCTTAAAAGTCATCATGCCATAAAATGGCATCACAATACCAAATCCAGTGGCACTTTGTGAGAACTGGTCACAGATAAAACTCCCATTGTTGATACTGTTTCAAACCCCTCTGACCATGCATTTACAGATCACTGTAGTTCTGGTTGGATTTAAAATAAGTCAAATAAACTTAACAACTATTATGTTCAGAAGACAAGAGTTTACACTGTAGGATCCCGAGGGAGTGCATGGGTGCCCGCTTTCAGACACCCCTGTGCAGGTCACAATGTCATCTGCCTCTGGTATATGTAAAACAATGTCAACGACTTGCCTAACCTATAAATACTGAATCCAAGACTTCAGCTGGATCACATGACACTAAATGCAAGAAGGGAATCAAGCACAAGTCACAAACATAAACATTAGTCTAGTTAGTATTTCCTCAGTATTGTTTCAGTCCAGCGATAATAGTTTCCCCATACATATTTCGTAACTTACTCCTTGTTAACATAGATACTGAGTAACACTCATAAACTGCTGGTATTAACCTAGAAACAATTTGCAACATCAAAGTGAAGTTTTGAACGTACAGCTAATTGATAAACTATTTTATACACATGATCATAACAAACCTCTAAAAACACATAAACAAACAGAGAGGTCTGATTTTTTTAAGCATGTGTAATTAAACAGTGCTATTTATACTTTTATTGCAACATCTACGCGGCTGAGACAACAATACTGAGAAGCTGTGAGTGTCTCACCATGTCCCACCACTGACGCACTGCAATTTATGCCACATTTTATCATCTGCCCCACCACCACCATCCATACATATTTTTCAGGAACAACATCCTCAGTGAATGATAAATTCCTTTATGTGGTTCAAATTTATGATATTTTTCATTGAAAATAGCTGTGATAGATTTTGCTGAACTCCTGACCCCAACCTTTGTCTTAAATCATCCTCTTGATTTGTCTCTCCCCCTCTCCAAACTTTGTTTACATTTACACTTGTACTTCCACTGAATTCTTTAGTAAATATATGTGTAGTCAATGCATGGAACACCACTGTGCTGAATTCAGGAATTATTCTCAACAAGGAACACATCAAGCACAGTAAAAACTGTGAGATGTTAAATACCGCTGAAGTTTCCATGGCAACAAAAATAAACATGATTGAAACAAAAAGTGAAAGGTACCATGATGAAAAACATACCAGAACCTACTTAATATCCTTGATAGTGGGGCTGATTCACCATGTGACATAAAATAGAATATACAGACCCTGTCATGTATTAATTTCAGACTGTTTTTGGGGGGGACTAGATGGATGAAATCAACACTGTAGAACATAAATTCATAAGGCATTGATCAGCAATCAGGGCCCTTTCCACTCTCAGCATTCCCACTACTGTGAGTTTATGTTAAGTTAGGACCTGTTGGCCCTAAGAGGGCCCTGGTCAAGGTATTTTTGGCTTGATTGGAATGACAAATTTATATAAAGATGATATAATCCTTGTTGCAAACAGTTGGATGTAAACCAGCTCAGCTAAGACACCAGTTTACATAGTCTTGAAATTATTCAACAGGCTAAACAGCAGAGAGAAGGTATATAATGCATGATATTATTTACTGTTGCTAAGCAACAGAAAGATGCAATAATATATTTATGTCATGTACGGAATGGATCTTTCAAACTTTGTTATTTACACATACAAATTATGGTATACAGATCAGTGTTAAAACAGCAACATGTGTTTTTAGTCAAGAATGTCTGATGGCCTGTGAAACATGGTCCCAATGTTGATAGTAACAATAGTAACTGGACAAAAGTGATTTTGGCATCTTAAAATGTAATTACAAAAAATATTCATTATTCACTTTTAGAGCATAAATTCATGCACGAAGTCGGGTCTACGTTGTGTCAAAATATATTAAAATTACTGGACCTCAATCAAATGAATTTGTTGTATCAAACCTAATGACTCCCTCCCTCCATTACCAGGCCAGAGACTAATGAAGGATTGGGGCAAACATGCCTGACATAATGTATAATTGTGCTGATATTTTGCATTGAAAACTCCAAAACATGTACATCAAATGTGAACATCAGAAGTGTTGTTTTCTGCAAATTTTGAACCAACGAGTGCTGTTATTCACGTCACTTTGCAGGTGTCAAGGAAAGTAAAAATGCTTGTTTCTTACAACAGAATTGTGGAAAACGTATTGGGAAATACCCTAGTTTAAAAGGATTTTACCTGAACTTTTGCATTTAAAAGTATCATATAATGAAGGCTTTGTACAACCCATTCTAATGTCACCATCAGCAAATTACACATAAAGAATTTAATGAACAATTATGTTTAAAGAACCCATTAGTTAGTGGTACCTACACTGTAACCATAGTAACATGAAAAAATAACATCCTCCTAACACCATATTGACACATCAGTCAATAGTTACATGTTTGCAAAATGTTTGCAACTCAAAAGAAATACACATAACAGTTTTCATATGAATTAAGATAATCAATCAGGACTGGTGTATTGCAGCCTACAGCCTCCAGTTGAAGGTGTGTTTAACTTGTTTTGAGAAACATACACTGTTGGCAAAAAGGGAGACAGGTGAGATAGAAACAAGAACCATACTACAGGGTTCCAGATAATTTTTCAACATCAGGAGTACGGACTCCTTATTTTTTCAATACAGGAGTACTGGAAAACCTTAAGAGTTCATTTAAAGTACTGAATGGGATTTAATGGAGCATCAGTAATCTTGAGTTTTGTTTCATATATGCACCACAACATTGCAATAATCAATAAAACATGAAATTTTCAGATAAATACGTCTGTAAAGGATTCGAAGACCGTACTCCATTGCTGTGGTGCGTATCTGCTACGTTTTCTAAATTATTTCCTACCATATTGTGCTTATTTTATATCCGTACATACGACGATACGACCCTTATCTGGAGCCCTGATACTACCTATCTTCAACACAGACCAGCAGACACACTTTGTGGGTTTTTGCAGATAATATCATGATAGTGATATCACTCACACAATAAGATGATATAGTAAATGTGGAGATGTATTTCTGAATAAATACTAACACTGCAGATATAATATGTAATATGGTCATGTTACAGAGAGAATCCCTGGAACTGTTTTACAATCTGCCCCTACTTCACAACCTGTTATGTCATGTTTGATTTTTTCATAAACACCATAGTCAGTTGTTGATGCTGAATAAAATACTTATCAAGATACGTTCACACTATCATGATTAGTCACATGGAACTCTAATTACTTGGCTCTTGATCAAAATATTCTTACAAAATAATAATGGCTGACAATTCCCTATCATGAATCTTTGAACACATAGACGGGAATTTAGCTGGTGACAAATGGCATGATGTCACTGTCATGATTTTAATTTTTGAAAGAATATCTATTTGTATCTGTATATCTGAAAAATATCAGTGGGATATTTAGACAATAGTCTAGAACAAAGCCTGCACCTATCTGTATGGGCAATGTATAGACATGTATTCTGTATATTTTATGATTTTGAGTGGTATCAGTTGCCACACTACAAACACGTAGCACAGCAAACAAGCTAACAAGGATGATCGTGATAGGAATGTCAAAACACTACTCAACAATCAAGTCACAACTACCAGTAGTCCTGTACATAACATTCGCAGATCATTGCTTTTCCTCTTATAAACTAGAGTCTAGCTCAAAACAACTTATTTCTTCTCTTGCATGACAATTATTATTTAAATAGCTTTCGCATTACCTGATTCCACCAAGCGACCTTCACCCTAAGATGACAGCAAGTCCAGGTTAGAGGATGGAATTATCGTTCGTCTAAGTGTTAAGACTGCTTTGGGAAACTAGATCCTGTTCCACCCTTATTGCAAACTAGAAATATATATCGGTAAATATGAGTTCTTATTCAATTCCCTAGCAGAAATTAAATTGCATAATTCCCTACTTGTTCTGCGAGCAAACACCTACATATGTTCCACTGTCTTGTGAGCACTTTATAAGATAGCAGCGGGGCCAGTTGTGACATAACATGATGCTAAGTGATAATATATTACTGGGCAGAGTTGTGATGTCTTCGACGTGAGGCCTCAGTCGTCAGGACCGAAAAACAGTGCCGAGAATGCAAACAAGATGAACACTACACCACCAATCAAAGTAACTGAAATAGATACAAAAAACGATGTAAACATTCTGAAACATATTGAAATCTGTTAAAATAAATCTTGTAAAAATGTCATCTTTAATTTTGGGGAAACCTTAAGTCTGAAACTGATTGAAGTTTACCTCATTGGTAAAATCAGAAGAATAGGTATACTGAGCATGTGAATATGAAATGTCAACCGGGACAAACACTTGAAATACTTTGTCAGGGTGTTAAGACAGAGTATTGCTGGATCCATCCAAGCTAGTTTCAGCTTCATAGGCACTGAGTTTTAAACTGACTGATTGAGAATGGGTTGACGCCATTTTTAGCAATCTTCCAGCAATATCACAGCGGGGGACACCAGAAAGGGGCTTCACAAATTGTACCCATGTGGGGAATCGAACCCGGGCCTTCGGCGTGACGAGCGAACGCTTTAACCACTAGGCTACCCCACCGCCCCACTGAGTTTTAAAAGATAACTTAAAAATGTAGATAAGCTACAATACATTTTCATTTCTCATAACACAATATATCGTTGTCTTGCAATTTTTATCCACATTTCATGAGGAATTTGTTAGGACATAAATCACAAATGAACAATCCAAAACCAATCTTTCTCAGTCATACCAAGGTTGAAGGATACTTGAAGACACACACCTGTTCTAACTGATATCCTCTGAGCAATCATCCTCCCTCCTATCACAGCCAGCCCTGTGCAGATAGCATGACCCAGGAACCCACCCAGCAACACCCCCCAGATTTCCTGAAACACACATTGTTGTACAATCAATTAAAATAAAAAATAAACAACTGTTTACATAAAAAAGGTATGACACTGAACAAATTTAAACAAACACATTATCAAAATGGTAATTTTTGCTGCCACTGTTTCATGCCACAGTGAGCAATAATCCAACATAATAATGATGGCCTTTAAATAACAGAGTAAGACAGACCAGACAAACCAGTGATTAAAATTATGAGCAACACCCACTCAGTACGAGTTGCCATTCTGCTGATAGTGATACAACAAAGTGCAATCAATCAAGTCATCAAGTCTGAGCTGTCGCAGCAACCATGGAGATGATTATATACTGACAGTTGCAACACTTACCTCCCTTGCTGCTAAAACTATTGTTGCAATCTGAGATCGGTCTCCCCATTCAGCTAGAAATGTCAAGGTAAAACTTTGAAGTAACACTGTGGAGATGAGTCCCGACAGCAGGTGGCGCCCTGGGGTGCGGATAATACCAGTCTCGATGTCGGTGGTTGGCATGTTCTGTTTCTGGAGCTGCACATACAACCAGAGTGATATATTTCTCTACACGTGTTGAATAGTTACTGACATGCTGTACAATAAACTTCACAACATTTTTTCCAGTGTTAGGAAAATTCAGAAATCTTCCGATTTGATTTTTATATTCTGAGGGAAAAAACTATAATTTCTAACATGTAATATATGCTGAACGGACACCGAGCAGAGACATTTTCATTGGTTGTTGATTTCAGGATCCAAACCAAGAGGAATTCTATGCAAAGTTGGAAATAAAAAAGGCTTGACAGTGAGTGGTTTCAGGGTATACATCACAACAGACAAGACACTGGATCAGACCCCCACTATTCAAGATAAGTCTTCCTGTACCTCATCCTCACGCTTCTTGAGATCTGCCTGCACTTCTTCATACTCCTCTTGGCCCTCGTCTGGCGACATGGCCCATCCTACAACCAGGATTGAGTGAGTTGAGTTTAACAACACTCTTACCATTATTTCACTTACAGTGTCTCTTCTTGAGACAGCTGAGAAGAAATAAAAAATAAGACAGGTCTTGCGGCATTTACTACTTTGATGAAAACCATGACTGACTGATTGACCGACTGAGTATGGTTTTACGCCGCTTTTAGCAATCTTCCAGCAATATCATGGCGGGGGACACAAGAAATGGGCTTCACAAATTGTACCCACATGGGGGATGAAAACCATGAACACTGGCGTCAGTTTTCAATGATTTGAACAAAAGGAAGACCATTCTATATGGTGAGGCTAGGCCTTGACATAGTAATTTGTATGAAAAGTGAAAGAAGGAAGTGAAAACTGTCGTACACCATAGACTTGTGCTAGCAGACAAGTGGTATAATAACCCTAGAGTTGTTCCCCTTGAATATGAGCAGGGACAGACACAGCCATTACTCTAAAACAACGCATTTATAAAGTGATCTTATCTTTCACTTACCTTCCTTCAACATCTTGATACCAAACACGGCAAACAGCAGCGAGGATATGTAGTAAGTATAGGCTCGTGGAATCACAGTTGTGGCATACCCGACTAAACCTGTTACAACAGAATAACACTGAATTTACTCCACCAGGAAGATCCAGGTGCTCCGCGCTAGTCATGTGAAGCCAATACCCTAGACTCTATGTAAACCAAGAATATGACTAGAGAATACTAACAGTCTGTAAAGTCAGGGCTCTGTGGACAAGACCCCAACCAGGTCCAACCTTGACCTTAGTTGAAGAGCAAACAGTGATTGAAAAGATGGAAATTTAAGTTAGAACAGGATTTCACATGCAAAACTTGCCTATTCAGCATTTTGCAAGCCCATAATAACATATGTAACATCTCTAAGAGACCTCTGTTTGCTAAATTTTCACTTGAACAGTTATTTGATAAAGTTTGATATTTTTTTAATAAGGCAAAACAACATAAAGTTACTTTAGGTTTCCAGTTTCACAAAGATCAGACACGGCACCTTGAAAACGATATTCATAACATTTGAACAACACATTTTGACATTCAGTTGCTTTATATTAGACTGTGTTCTAGACATGAACACTATAGTGGACACAAAGACCTACCTGAGAGGATGGTCATAAAGATGAGAGCACCAAGAGCCCCAGTCAAGACGGTGAGACGTGAGTGTCGCATTGCCATAATGGCAGCAATGAAGAAAGTCTTGTCTCCCAGCTCCGACACAATAATGACAGACAAAGAGGCGACAAAACCATGGATGAAGCCAAGGTCACCTTTCCTCTTCCGTAGGTGATGAAGGATGCCATGTTCGTCTGACCACCACTCTTCCTCCTCAGACGTCTGCGGACAGAATCAGAGGTTTTAATGTTATATAGACGTCTGCAGACAGAATCAGAGGTTTTAATGTTAAATAGACGTCTGCAGACAGAATCAGAGGTTTTAATGTTATATAGACGTCTGCAAACAGAATCAGAGGTTTTAATGTTAAATAGACGTCTGCAGACAGAATCAGAGGTTTTAATGTTATATAGA
>VKKT01001786.1:17417-32459 GCA_008038995.1 Haliotis laevigata | reverse complement strand
ATTTGGGTCTACAACTATGTAATACCACCTAGGGACTGGAATACGTTTAATGCTGCATTAAACAATATCAAAGTTATAGCATGTCAGCTTTGTCTTATGGAGAGCCCAAAGTGGTGCAGGTTTCGCTACTTTAGCCAAACCACAGAGCATGGCTAAGGCGCTGACAAGCCTAATGCATTATCAGGCTGAATCAGGATCCAAATCCTTTATCACATGACATGTCAATGAGACACATCTCAGCATAGTGAATTGTCATACCATGGACTCCTTGACCACCCGTCTATAGTACCCAAACAAGCTCCTGTTTACCATGTACAACTCAAATCACACATACAGATATATCTTCACTACCACCAGTGTGGCATGGTTCCCTGTGATACCCACCAAAACAAGCACCTGCTGCAGTGTGTATCAGAAACAAGCATGAATGTATTTCAGGACACTTATTCCCAAGTGTTGTTGTCAATCTACAACCAACATGTCAGTTTCCATTTACAAACTCATCTAGAAACAGTTGTGTGCCATTTTGACTACCCATCTGAAGAACATTTAACCTTTGTGTGGTACTCAGACCTGCAGGGGGCCCACTGGATGAAGTGGGAAGGGGGGCAACAGCAACCCTAGCTCAACTGGTGGCGAGAGAGTGGTAGTGGTTCATACTGTGGAATATGTGTACTATTTGGTCATGCTTAATGAAAGAAAAAGGCTACAGTTGGTACAAGATGTTCACTACTAACAGGAATGGTGCAGACGGAGTAAGGCAACTCACAGGGAACTAATCTGTGGCGCCTGGATCATGTTACTCCCTTATGAAACATCTAGCTCCCGAAAAAATTAGTGATCAGTTGAAATTAAATTTTGAAGTGACCATCCCAAAGAAATTTTACTTTTATCGCATCTGAAGCTACTCAAGTTTTGATAAGGATATGTCACACATGTTTAGATACACGCTCATGAGTGAGTGAGTGAGTTGAGTTTTACGCCTCTCTCAGCAATATTCCAGCTATATGGCGGCGGTCTGTAAATAACTGAGTCTGGACCACACAACCCAGTGATCAACATCATGAGCATTGGTCTACTTATTTGGGAACCGATGACATGTGCCAACCAAGTCAGACAGCCTGACAACCTGCTCCAGTTAAACACTCATGAGAATCTGTTATGTACCACTAAAATATTGATACCGATATCTATATTTTTGGAGAAGTAGAGAAGTACAATCGTTCATAAGTGTATCCCAGTACCAGTCAGCTGCCTACTAGTCTCCCCAGGTTCCCTGGGTGCCCTGTGCCTGGTAGTGTAAGAGGCAGATATATGTCAGTGTGTGTACTCCAACCCTCCCTGACACCCATTAACCTGGCCAGGAATCTTAATGTAGTCTGGCACAATGGCCACCAACTGACCATGTGTGTCATACAGACTTACCCAAATCCTACTTAATCTTGCCTGGCCGACAAGGAGAAACATTCAACCAACATGACATGTGAGCACAGCGTTATCTAACTGCATTAACATTCTTGGAGGTAACCATCAACGTCAGTTGACCTGCTGTTATGTGCTTGGTATTGCCCTAATTGGTCATATGGTCTTTTTTGGATCAGTATGATTTGATGTTATATTATAGTTTATGGAAATGCCTGAAAGGACTTACTCTATTCCCCAGGATTATCACCGAAGAGACAGTATTTGCTTTTAACATTTGGGTTTCTGGTGAAAATCTTACTCACAGTTGTTTTGCATTATAATAGTAATAATAATCCAACAATGTACTTACTGTTGGTTTTACCATAGATAGCCTCATTCAGGCCATTGATGTTCTCGAACAGCTCATGGAGGATAAGGTCCAGTTCCTCTTTGGCAGAAGACAGCTCTTCATCTTGGGCTTCTGGTTCTTCTGGCGTTTCAAGTTTCAAGGGTTCTCTTTGTAAAGACCTCACACCATCCCGGAAGCGGACCCGTTGTCCGTATCGTTCACTCGCACTGCGCACAGGGGATCCCATATTGTCATACATGCTTATTCGATTGGTCATACTTGGGTCATGTGACCCACGGCGCTTATGTCCATTGCGGTCAACGAATGGATCTTGTGTGTAGCTTCCATCCCGACCAAGACTGAAACTTCCTGTACGATAATTCATTCCCTGATCTTCACAAGTGTCGATATATCCATTTTGAAGACGTTTAGGAAAACTTCCTGGTTTGTGGTCGTGAGGTAAGAGGAATATTTCCATAAGGTTTGTATCACTATTGTTCCGCCGGACGGTCTGGTGTATCCGAATCTGCTCAGAGTCTAAGCTCTGTAGTAGTTGCGAATGTGCCGTATAGTACTCACTGAACGTAGAGTTTCTAGATTTCTCACTATCACTTACAGATCTCTCCAACACAGGGTGAGCTGGCACTGGGGACAAACTGTCCGAGAAGGAGGTACCAGACGTGTCTGCATCTGCCGGACCTGGCGACCTCAATGGTGACAAGGTATCACTAACTGGAGAACCCAGAAGATTGGATGAAGGCAGTTCTGATGTTGGACTGATATCGACACAGTTCAAATGCTGAATCTTTGCTTGCATGTGTACACGGTCTGCCACAACTGGACTACTGATTTCAACAATGTTTTTAGAGGAAAATTTCTTATTCCTTTTGGTCTTAAAACTCTCCATCTTCTTTAAAAGGTTCTTGGCACTTCGGATTCTCTCACTGGCTGCTCTTCGCAAACGCGGACTGATGATGACGTTTGATTCTGGAGTTGATGTCTTCCGGTCAGGCAACGTGTAGCCGAGATGTGGCATCTTGCTGTCAAGGACTGGACTGTCCTCTGGAGGACTACTGCTGTCCTGGTCAGCGAGCAGACTGTCGTGACTCAGACTGGACTTGACTGTCGGTGGAGTGGTATCCAGATCCAGATCTTTCCTTGACCACCGACGAACGTTCTGTTGGTACTCCCAATGGCTACTCAGTGCACACAGATCCTCATCATCTGAATCTTCATGCTGCAGCAAAAATTATCACATTAGCTGGCACAAAGGAGCTGAAGTATTGAATAATTCTTTCATAAATCATTGAAAGTGTACACACAGCTAATGGAATTCCCATGCAATGATATCAAGTAATCCAGTATTAGTAATCAAATCAATACGTAATTCTTTGAGTACATCAGTGTAAAATCATCCGGAAGTAGGACAGTGTTGAATGTTGCATGATTAATCTGAATTTTAGATAAAAAATATTAAAAAAACAGATTCTCAGGAATATGTACCCTCCACCAGGCCTGAGCCATATCTGTCAGTGCACATGTGGTCACGGACACTAAACCCTTCACACCTCCCACCAAAGATACCTCCAGCATCACCACCTCCCACTATTCAGATACATTTAGCTTTAATCACTCCATCTCATGAGGAGACGAACCGAGTAAAACGTTTCATCATCGCAATTCCCCTTCATCAAGCCATCGTTTTATGATAAGGCAAACTGAATCTGGCCACATCAATTATTTTTCTGATAATCTGGTCCTAATTGCAAGTCCAGCGAACCGGTCAACCGCTCTAAATGGACATTCCATCAGAGAATTATGATTGGATTTTCCTGTTTTATACAATTACTGCTTCCCATTATCTAGTGATCTTAAATGTCAGACCCTTAATATAAGCCTGGGCCCCATACATGAGGAATTACCCTTGGCCCAGTCCATGGCACTGCACATGTGGCCTGGCTATATGTGGGACATGTGTTGTTTTCCAATGGTGAGATCATCAGTGTGCCTGAGGTTACTGAATGCATTGTCCCACATCGCCACACGACTTGTTGAAGATAAATACTGTACCAACCCTACTCTGTATTTATGCAGTGGTTGAAGCTGTGCGACCAGTTAATATTATCATGCTGTGTGGATGATATTTAGAAGCAGTGTTGATATTTCACCAGGCTAACATTTGGTCCAGAAATAATGTCATCTTACTTAAAATATCTACACAACCTGAAAAAACAAAATGGAGTGCAGAATAATCCTTAATTAGAGCTGAGACCATTTACAATTGCCCAATCATTCTCGACTTGAGTTGGACTTGTTATATAATTTATTCTCTAGGTTTGTCTATTGTTGATGCATCTTTGGATTATTCTAGAACTTGAAGTGAGATTTAAGTGTACTTGCGAACAACTCCCTTTGACCTTGACAACTCCCTTGATATCACAAAGTGTTTCATTTGATGAAAAGAATGATTTTCAATTTTGAACTTTTCAAATATTGGTGCACATTTATGAAATACATACAAACCTCATTTAATTTGATAATATTTTGACTCTACACATTATAATTTAAAAGGAAGGGCCAGGAAGGTGCTATGTTTTCCCTCGATAGAATCACTTGAGCTGGATGTTGTTAGGAAATGGCTGTAAGTACTGGACACGGTTGTCCGGCTGTGTGAGGGCATAAATCAATGGTGGAGTCACAGACAGGTTAAGCACACACTACACAACGAGACTCTGTGATTCTTGAGCCTATATTCCGATCCTAAGTCAACCTGTTACATCCTGACTTATAGTTGTCATATTAATTCATGTCATTGCCATTTATTATGAAAATAATATTTCTCGTATTACAATTCCGATATCACCTCAACATGCTACAGTTAACTAATGGCCATCATATAAATTCCTGGCATAACTGCCAGTTACAAAAAATTATATCCCACAAATGAAAGGACAAAAATTAGATGTTTATAAAAAAATGTTAATTAAATCCTGTTTTATGATATTGTTCAGAAATGAAATAAGAGTCAGTTTGCATAAATCCTTCAACAGAATGCCCTACTTTTCGTGTGATCTGAGTTGGGTAAGCCAGGGTGAATTATTTAGTCCCTTATTGTTAGTGTAAATGATCCATCTGTCTTAAGTCACATTACACTAGGCAGCAGCAACCTTAGATGGAGAGATTATGTCCAGAAAGAAACCATTGTGATATATTTATTTCTGTTGGTACATCTCACCCCTGATATTGTTGGTTGTCTGTGACTATTTAGATATAATAAGTAGAACAGATACCATCTTGAGGTTTATCATGTTTTAAGGTATAATGGGTTTTTAGATTCACTTTAATGAATATACAAAATGTGGAATATATCGTACTTTGGTGAGTGAATATTTGAACTATATTGTAGTAACATTGTATGTGTTTCCAAATGTCAATAAATATACAAAAGTCAAAGTTAAAAATAATAAAAATAAATAAAATTATACGACATAATTTACTGTGATGTTTAATCAATCATCACACTTGTTGCATAATTATTTCATATATTTGTTCAGAGGGAGGAGAAGAATCATTTATCTCATGCTATATTTGAAGAGAGAGCTTGATCAGAAATTAACCACGTCCCTCTTGACTTGCTCAAGTAGGGTGGACCCCATAATGGGAGGCTTCACAAATCTAAAGAGGGCCAGTGTTTATACAAGAAGATGAGTATCATAGAGAGGCTCCTTCATACAGGTGGGCAAGGTGAAGGTCAGCTAGATTCTCTGTCCGTGCGGGTCAAGCTTGATATTCTTGTTTGCAAACAAATACAAACACCACCCACTAAGAAACTTTCTCTTTCAAAGTCAAACGGTTCATTCAAGGAATTTCTTTGCCCTTATTTCCTTCTCAGAGCATGGTGACGCGAGATCTACGTGGTGACCCGTAGCCATACAAAGTGAGCGTTGACACATCGATTGTGCCATTTATAACCATCTGTTGCACTGATACAGCATTAGATGTGGAATGATGAATTAGTGCACATATTTTCTTGACAGTAATATAAAACGTGTGAAAAGGTTTTTGTATTTGAAATTCAGACTTACCCCTTTACGTGGATGAGCATCTATCTTCATAACAGCACACCTGTTGAGGGTGTTGAGGCGTCTGTGGAGAAAAACATTATGTTCATACAAAAAACAGCAATTCATATTTTGAAAACTTCTCTCAAGGATGACAAACATTTAGTTTGTCAACGATTTGGACTTTCATGCCCAGTGAAACAGTTCAGCTTATTATTGCAATTCTTACAAATATATAAAACAAAGTTTAATATCCACAAGTAATCATTAGTAGCTCTATGGTCAAACATCATTCATGAAACACAAAACCTAAAAAATTAACAACTGTTGTATGTTTCCTACGGTAAAATCATCCAAATAAGTCCAAGGTTATACCTGAATACAGGTAGGTGGTCAGTGTTCCACTGTCAGGTGTACAGGTGGGATAGACCAATGATGGACGCACAGGTAGATATATAGGTGTGTGACATACTCTCATCTCGCGTGTATTTCAAGGTAAAATGTACCCACCCTGTGTAAACACAGTATTCCAAACCTCTCTACTCTACCCCTTGCCCTCCAAACACCTGTTAAAGATACAAGGCTTCCCAAACATTCTCCCATTGTTTAGACTGTTAACTTGTTGTTGCAACAATTTCAACACCTATTGTTGATTACATAGGTGTCAATTCAATTCCTAAACAACAGCTGATGTTAATCCAAACTTGTAAAGCAGACCAGTCCATGCCTCGTTGAGTCTATTGAAGCCTCCACCCAGACAACCACCCAGAGTAGATCTACAGTGTTCAGGGATCTTCTCACAGCCCAGTGTTTACTTAATCATAAAGAAAAACCTCCTTGCTTCTTTGATATACACTTGGAGATGTATCTATTAAGAATCAGAGCTGATCCTGGACCTTGTGCAAATACTTGGAATGAAGACGGTTTATTTTTAATCCCTCTTGTCAAGGTAGTTTTAACATGAATCCATGCATTTGACAACAGCCAAAAGAACATATTGAATGTACATTTAATGGATAATCCCCACATAAAGTAAACACTGGGGGCATTGACAGATATTTAAAGGATCAGTACTTGCATACAAACTAGAATAAATAAATATTGCAAGAAGCATGACCAGTGTTCTTTTACTGGTTTTTCAGATATTCAGAACCTTCAGCAACAATTTGAAGGATTAAAAACACAAAGATGTTGTAAAGAAATATTTTTGCTTGATGCTTAAATATTTATGCTCATAAATTTGAAGGTTTATTAAAAAAAGTAAAATATTTATCAATGTTTTAAAATCAACAATGTAAAGTGTATAATAGAAACATAAACAAAACCTACTTTTTATACACATGATGTACCATGTTGTGAACAGCACTACTCGCTAAGGATGAGTTCTACTTCCTGAGGAAAACCTAGCTGAGGCCTTTTATAAGTCCTGACACTGCAATTAATTAATGTCTATAGATTTATGTGAACTGCTCACTCCACTCAAGCAATCACAGTAAATGGTGCAAGTGACACCCTGATGACTGACTTGGACATTAGTGGCAAAGAATCCCTAATGATACTCAAAGGCAAACTGCTCGTTAGCAACAACACTGTGTTTGATTAGAGGATACTGATTATCAAAACAAATGTTAATTACAGAAATGAATCTATACTCTTCAGATCATGTTGCTGGACTCTTTAATCAGGGCCATGGGTGTCTGGAACAAATGGTCATTTGCTGGTGTGCTAGTGTCTGGTCAGTATGTTGTTACAGGTTATGGTTTCTAGGGCAAAACAAAAAGGTCAAACACTTTCCCTTTGTATTTAAATAAGGAAATGATACAGACTAAACAAAAGGTAAATATTTAACATATGTTATATTTGGGATTACACTTTCTTAGTAAAGAACAGATTCTAGTACTTTTNAGAGTCAGTTTGCATAAATCCTTCAACAGAATGCCCTACTTTTCGTGTGATCTGAGTTGGGTAAGCCAGGGTGAATTATTTAGTCCCTTATTGTTAGTGTAAATGATCCATCTGTCTTAAGTCACATTACACTAGGCAGCAGCAACCTTAGATGGAGAGATTATGTCCAGAAAGAAACCATTGTGATATATTTATTTCTGTTGGTACATCTCACCCCTGATATTGTTGGTTGTCTGTGACTATTTAGATATAATAAGTAGAACAGATACCATCTTGAGGTTTATCATGTTTTAAGGTATAATGGGTTTTTAGATTCACTTTAATGAATATACAAAATGTGGAATATATCGTACTTTGGTGAGTGAATATTTGAACTATATTGTAGTAACATTGTATGTGTTTCCAAATGTCAATAAATATACAAAAGTCAAAGTTAAAAATAATAAAAATAAATAAAATTATACGACATAATTTACTGTGATGTTTAATCAATCATCACACTTGTTGCATAATTATTTCATATATTTGTTCAGAGGGAGGAGAAGAATCATTTATCTCATGCTATATTTGAAGAGAGAGCTTGATCAGAAATTAACCACGTCCCTCTTGACTTGCTCAAGTAGGGTGGACCCCATAATGGGAGGCTTCACAAATCTAAAGAGGGCCAGTGTTTATACAAGAAGATGAGTATCATAGAGAGGCTCCTTCATACAGGTGGGCAAGGTGAAGGTCAGCTAGATTCTCTGTCCGTGCGGGTCAAGCTTGATATTCTTGTTTGCAAACAAATACAAACACCACCCACTAAGAAACTTTCTCTTTCAAAGTCAAACGGTTCATTCAAGGAATTTCTTTGCCCTTATTTCCTTCTCAGAGCATGGTGACGCGAGATCTACGTGGTGACCCGTAGCCATACAAAGTGAGCGTTGACACATCGATTGTGCCATTTATAACCATCTGTTGCACTGATACAGCATTAGATGTGGAATGATGAATTAGTGCACATATTTTCTTGACAGTAATATAAAACGTGTGAAAAGGTTTTTGTATTTGAAATTCAGACTTACCCCTTTACGTGGATGAGCATCTATCTTCATAACAGCACACCTGTTGAGGGTGTTGAGGCGTCTGTGGAGAAAAACATTATGTTCATACAAAAAACAGCAATTCATATTTTGAAAACTTCTCTCAAGGATGACAAACATTTAGTTTGTCAACGATTTGGACTTTCATGCCCAGTGAAACAGTTCAGCTTATTATTGCAATTCTTACAAATATATAAAACAAAGTTTAATATCCACAAGTAATCATTAGTAGCTCTATGGTCAAACATCATTCATGAAACACAAAACCTAAAAAATTAACAACTGTTGTATGTTTCCTACGGTAAAATCATCCAAATAAGTCCAAGGTTATACCTGAATACAGGTAGGTGGTCAGTGTTCCACTGTCAGGTGTACAGGTGGGATAGACCAATGATGGACGCACAGGTAGATATATAGGTGTGTGACATACTCTCATCTCGCGTGTATTTCAAGGTAAAATGTACCCACCCTGTGTAAACACAGTATTCCAAACCTCTCTACTCTACCCCTTGCCCTCCAAACACCTGTTAAAGATACAAGGCTTCCCAAACATTCTCCCATTGTTTAGACTGTTAACTTGTTGTTGCAACAATTTCAACACCTATTGTTGATTACATAGGTGTCAATTCAATTCCTAAACAACAGCTGATGTTAATCCAAACTTGTAAAGCAGACCAGTCCATGCCTCGTTGAGTCTATTGAAGCCTCCACCCAGACAACCACCCAGAGTAGATCTACAGTGTTCAGGGATCTTCTCACAGCCCAGTGTTTACTTAATCATAAAGAAAAACCTCCTTGCTTCTTTGATATACACTTGGAGATGTATCTATTAAGAATCAGAGCTGATCCTGGACCTTGTGCAAATACTTGGAATGAAGACGGTTTATTTTTAATCCCTCTTGTCAAGGTAGTTTTAACATGAATCCATGCATTTGACAACAGCCAAAAGAACATATTGAATGTACATTTAATGGATAATCCCCACATAAAGTAAACACTGGGGGCATTGACAGATATTTAAAGGATCAGTACTTGCATACAAACTAGAATAAATAAATATTGCAAGAAGCATGACCAGTGTTCTTTTACTGGTTTTTCAGATATTCAGAACCTTCAGCAACAATTTGAAGGATTAAAAACACAAAGATGTTGTAAAGAAATATTTTTGCTTGATGCTTAAATATTTATGCTCATAAATTTGAAGGTTTATTAAAAAAAGTAAAATATTTATCAATGTTTTAAAATCAACAATGTAAAGTGTATAATAGAAACATAAACAAAACCTACTTTTTATACACATGATGTACCATGTTGTGAACAGCACTACTCGCTAAGGATGAGTTCTACTTCCTGAGGAAAACCTAGCTGAGGCCTTTTATAAGTCCTGACACTGCAATTAATTAATGTCTATAGATTTATGTGAACTGCTCACTCCACTCAAGCAATCACAGTAAATGGTGCAAGTGACACCCTGATGACTGACTTGGACATTAGTGGCAAAGAATCCCTAATGATACTCAAAGGCAAACTGCTCGTTAGCAACAACACTGTGTTTGATTAGAGGATACTGATTATCAAAACAAATGTTAATTACAGAAATGAATCTATACTCTTCAGATCATGTTGCTGGACTCTTTAATCAGGGCCATGGGTGTCTGGAACAAATGGTCATTTGCTGGTGTGCTAGTGTCTGGTCAGTATGTTGTTACAGGTTATGGTTTCTAGGGCAAAACAAAAAGGTCAAACACTTTCCCTTTGTATTTAAATAAGGAAATGATACAGACTAAACAAAAGGTAAATATTTAACATATGTTATATTTGGGATTACACTTTCTTAGTAAAGAACAGATTCTAGTACTTTTTGGGTCGAGTCCCATACATTTGACCACTTTCTAAAATGGCATTGTGTATTTCATAGGTAAATATTTACAAAAATCATGGATGAGGCTTTGTAATTAGTTTATGAATTGTTATTGTCAATGTATATTTTTGTGTTATGATTTATTATTCTGTATGAGCCATAGTAAGGTTCACTATCACAATGTTTGAAAATTTGGATGTTGTGTTTGATTGAAAATTGTTTTGTTTTTAAATCCAACTTTGTAGTTTTTAAAAAACAACAACACACAAATAACTAGGACTAAGAACAAACAGATATAATATTCATCTTAACTTCAAAAAATGACTAATAATATATTCAATATTCATTTGAGGTATCATGAATTAATTCATAGTAACAACATACCTGAAAGCTTCAGTAAAGCTTATCTCAAAATTCATTTTATCAGATCCAGTGAAGCAAGTATCCTATGTGAACACAATCATATTCGCACTTCCACAGAAAAATGATGAAATCCTTGCATTATCTCAAAACCTTATATGTGAAGAACTTAATTTCCATCAGGATGGGATATCTCATCATATCTACCAGGATGTCACGTATCACTCTATATGGAACATATGGTAAAGGCACAGTACTGAACACTTTGTCTTGAGTATTATCCAGCATGTTGTGAACCTGCTTTAACCAATTTCATGTCATATGGGTTTGTGTCAAGGAGGTCTGTGTCAAGGAGATCTGCTCCGTCCGTTCATTTTATTCTCTAATCTGTGTGGCTCTTGCCAAGTGCCTACTTTATCACACTTCCTGCATTCAGCATAACTGGGTTTTCTATTTCAATATTTTCAAGTGAATGTCTTGGAATTCAGTTCCATACTTAATACAATTTCATCTTGCGAAGCATGCAAGTGGATTTTGGACCCCATCAAAACAGTGACTCCAATTTCAAGGAGCTTGTTTGTAAGGAATCTGGGAAAAGCAAAGCTGCTTCAAACTTGCAATGACTTAAAAACAGAATTTCAGAATTAATACGAGCTATTGTCTAACCATCTGTCCAGTCATATTTCCAAGCACCATTTTGCAGTTTCAAACATCCCTTTAAATCACTCAGCGAACAACTGTTCAAATATCCTTAAATGCCCTTCAACAGCACAGAGACCTTCTAAATACACCACACCAGTCCTAAGGTCATGAAATTATTCACAATCCCTTATTATTCATCTCTCAAGACTGACATTCACCATGATGTACTTGAACACAAATATCCCGTAATCATTAAAACAATTGTTGCTAGGCAATGGATATTATGAATGTCATTGGATGTACAGATGGGAGAGGATGATTCGCTCGTATTTGCACGCTGCGATTCATTTCCGGCTGTTTGTATAACAATCAATACCCGATCTGTAATTACTATCTGACAAGCACATATTAACCAGACCTCATGATTTCAGTCCTGTCAATGGGTTTTCGAAAATTCACTTAATGAAATTAAAATAATTTTTCATATCTAATGTGAGCTTTTGTTCATTACTGAATACGCCCTCATTTTGTGGAGCTAGTTACTTGTGTCGACACAAACCATGCAAATGTCAAAGCTAACAAGGACAACAATTCCCATGATCCTTACAAGAACTTCTGCTTCCAGCATTTACACATAATTTCATTATAATGATTCATTTGATTAATTCAAAATGACACAAATTTTCAATTTACAATGGATTAATGTTTCCAAGTTCTCTCTTGTTGATAATAAAACAAAAGATTAGTCATCGTTCAAAATTAAAATGTCATTGTTATCTTAGAACATTTTGTTTTAATAAAATCACTACACATACTGAGATTAATTAATATCTGGAAATACACAATCACAAAAGAGTTGGATTTATAAATAAATTAACACTTATGATAATATGCTGAACCAAAAAAGTTAAGGAATATTTTCATGAAACTGTGTTCAGTCTTCACTACAAAAATATATCCCCCAAAATTGACAATCATTTACTAAAACAATTCAGGGTTCCTTAACTCCTTTTGTGTAGTATATTAATAACCACTTTACTGTGTGTGTTCACAAGGTTTCACCTTTAACACCATGAAGCCAAAGTCTGTACATCTCACTACTTACCCTAATAAGCTGTATGTAGCAATCCAGTCTCACCCCTTGCCTCAACACTGTACTACAGATATACCCACAACTAGAACAACACCGCTGTCAATATCAACAAGCAGGGTGGCCAGCTTGTATGCGTCATTACCTTCGTAATACTTGCACGACCCAATAAACACCATCGGTCATTTTCCTATTATATCTGTAACACAATATTAAACAGACCCAAGTATTTCTGTTTCCGTACCATCTTCCCTTACTTGTCAATCAAACTACAAGGGACCAATCCCGCAGGCAAGGTAGGACACAATGTAACACTGTGGGTGGAATCAGTATCTGTTCTTCCTGTTGTGTTATTGTGTATATTTCCCTACCTGCTATACAGATATATGTATACCTCAGATATATAGATATGTGGTCCTAGTGCTAGGTGTGGATGTTATTGTTCCTTTACAATATCCACGGAAAGGATTAAATCTAAATGTCTCCAGGCTATGTAATGCCCTCATTAATATTCTCTCTCCCCATGCCATTCATCTACTGCCGAGATTTCACAGGATATGATGTGACATTACATCACATTTCTTCCTCTACAGCCATTACACAGATCCTCATTAATACGGTACTTAGAAGTTTAAATTATCTACAAGGACAGATATAAATTTTCATCATTCCCAGAAAATCATGTGGAAATATTCCTGAAGAGATATCTTGGACATACAAAAATTCCAGTTGTTAAACAAGTACTACAGTAACATCCCGTGAGTAAGAATCACGAGTTCTTCAGCTTCTCTTGCATAGTCTAAATATAGAATATATTGGTACTGATTAACTGTTGTCTAAAAAATCTGTGTTCTTTGACAGGTTAACAACAGATATATGAAAAAAACTCAAGAGTTCTCTAAATTCCACGTAGCATGCTACCCCGGAATTCCCAATCCAATATATCATGCAAACAAAAGAACAATTTTTAATAGAACCTAAAGTGTGAACGTCCTTGAAAGGAACAACTCAAGCGAGGAAAACTATCAAGATCATCCAGAAGATGAATAGCACATTATGATGTGGGATGAATCGTGACACAATGTTCACCCTCACAGCTACAGTAGAATACATACACGGAGATGCGCTGTATGTGCTTGGAATACTAAGTACTAGACAGGCCACGCCCTGGTGTCAACCCCATTACTTATGTCACATAGCTTACATTGTTTGGGGAAAAGAATCTCGGATGCTTCACCACGCAATCCTGCACTCATGGTTCAACCATAATCCACATCTACTTTTCTCGTGGGATTGTTATAAAAACATTAACCTAAAAGATGAGATTTTATCCCATGAATCTGCATTCTGGAAATGTCTTTGACACATACTGAACACATTTTTTTGTAGGGATAATGGGTATTTGGGGGGATATTTCTATGGCCTAGTGTGTGTAGTCTTCCATTAAAAAATATCTCCAAAAATATTAATGAATCGTGAACGTTGGTTCACGATACATATATATGGCATCAGAACAAGGTGCCATGTCTGTGGTTCATGCGTAAATGGGTATTTTCAGTGATGGAGGAATGGATTCCTATTTGAAATTTTTCTTTCTCTGTACCTTCTTGGACAATTTTGTCTGTTATAGATCAAGCTATCTGGAAAATGAATCTGTTACATGAACAAGCAAATACTATTTGCATGCCAACATATCTAAATCACATTCAGTTACCAGATGAACACTCGGACTGACCTTATCAAACTTGAGTAGTATATAGTATATTGATTTCATACTGGACAATGTCACCAGGAGTTTGGACGATGCCAAAGTACACCATAGATTGTATTGCGTATTGCGGGGATTTTGAACGCATGCTGTAATAATTACTGAGCAATAGTATGTGTGGGTTTGTCAAGTGAACTCCCTTATTAATACTTCACATCCTGTTCAATAACTTGGAAACTAATTGGTAAAGAATGAAACAAATTCTTCATGTGTGAACAATCTGTCTACACCTAAAATTAGCGTCAAGTTTAAAGATCTAAAAAACATCAGAAATATCAAGTGTTACACTGCCTACACAATGTGGGTGTATATAACATTGGAGTCCGAAGGTTTAAAATATTATTTAGACTCGTGGGATTCCAGATATGAATACATATCTGGTAGCCTTCACACATCATACTGACATGGGGAGTCAAACACTCTACCCATTAGGCTACTGACACGGGGAGTCAAACCTGGCTCTCGATGAGCAAACACTCTACCCACTAGGCTACTGACATGGGGAGTCAAACCTGGCTCT
>VKKT01001786.1:0-12880 GCA_008038995.1 Haliotis laevigata | reverse complement strand
TGTATCGATATTATCTGAGTTCCCAGAAGTCTGTGCATGACTTTGTATTCATGTAACAGATGCATTATGGTCAATACATATAAACAAAAAGTCAATCACGCGTTGACAACAGAATGGGAAGTTGTCACAATCCCATGACTTGGGACTCTTGTTTACAGACAGTGCCTTAACCAGGTCTCTCGAACCTGAATTCCTACCATCCAGACTACTGTGAAACTTACATGTATACATCAAACACTAAACAGTACCTATGATTTATTGACATGAAAATTTGTAAATTCTTAAGATTTTACTAGTAAGGTACTACATGGTTTCACTGGGTAGCTCCGGTCAGGATAAACATAAAGCAAACAGTGTTAGGCTCTTAAATGTTCTAGACACTTAACATTTCTAAATCTCGTGCAGTGAGCATGTTGACAGCCAAGTAGAATTTCACTTTTTAGACAGCCTAATTTGAGAAAAAAGAAAGAAAAGTGAAGCCACGTGTTTGTTTGTCCACCACAGGTATAGTATAAGCATACCATGAACCAACTGCTGGATACACACACTACCATGTACACAGGCACAAAATGAGGGCATATCACTTAATACTTAACAGTAAAATATTTTCCTAAAACCAGTCTGATTTGATGAGAAAGAAAGATATCACAAAATCAAGTTGTAAAACTTTACCATTTTCACTTTTTGATTTCCCAGAGAAAAATCGTAATGTCTGAAGCACATCCAATGAGACACAATTTTGTTTCACCATTCTGAGGAGGAACAGTCTATGGAAGACTAACTCCTTCCTGTAGACGCAGTTGGTAACAGAGAACCCTGCAGCCACCCACCAACACTCCACCAACCTTACATCTGGCACTGCCCGACTCAATGGTCAGGGATCTCTGATAGATCTACTGTGATGCTACAGGGCCGCACCACCCAACAACTCACACTGTTTGTAAACAAATACCCCAATACTTGAATCCCGATCAGAAGTGGCGTACTCCACCCAGCCAATAATCCTATGTCAATCTCCACACTATTCAGCCCCTATTGTCCATAGCATGGCTATGAGCGGCCAGTGCTTGGAACCAACCATCACATATTTCAGATTTTAAATCTACTCAGGCCATTATACCAGGAGCCATTTGTAGAAAAATCTGATCAGTACAGCAGTACAAACCGTTATCGGCACCCATACAAGTCACAGCCACACCTGATAAAAGTATATTTGGTTCACATTAGCAAGACCAGTGACAAGTGTTTGAACACCATGAAAGCTTTCAGATACCACAGTGTCAAAAGTTTTCTAAAGCCGGTTACAAAAGTCTGACACTAATTGTAACCTTTATATTAACAACTCTATAATAGTGGACAATAATGGAGGGGTTAGGGTGAGTGAGTGAAAATACAACTAGCTCTCACATACAACGAAAACAAGTTTAACCATGCTTGATGAAATCAGAAGCTTCATAAATAAAATAACTGACCATGACATTTTCATGTATGAAGCCATTGTTTTTCTAAGAGAAAAAACATAAATATCTGCTATAAGTTTCAATTTCTGTTGAAAATTCAGATACCTGATGATGTTTTCCTCAAAGCTAATTCCAATGTGTCCCAAAGTAGACATACAATTGCATCAAAAACTTAATGAAGGACATTTTAATGACAGGTGATATACAACACTAATCTTAGCTGCTTATTGTGATGAGCTCATTGGTTGCTATTTATATACACAACGAAGAAGAATATGCTGGAATTCAAATATCATTTCCTTATTATATCCACATGTTAATTAATCATAAATCTTGATGTCACATAGATAAACAAGTCCGGTGAGGCAATCCTTAGACAATGAATCATACAAGGAACAGATATACAGCATCATGGTGGTGTCAAAATAAAGACAGCAATATTAAAGCGATAAAATAGGATTTGATCAGAATAAAATAACTCTGAATGATGATAAAACAGTTGGACTTGATGAAACTTTGCAGTCCTACCTTTAAGATAGAGAATACAGTACTGACAAGGTTTACAGTCAATCATGCTGAACTTGAAGTGGTATCCTTCCTGTAAGACAGGTGGAGCCGGTATGAGAACAAGTAGAACTCTTCCTACAGGAGGTAGGAAAACAATGTGTGAAGAGTTAGCGAGAATTACGAATACTTCGTCTCCATACACCTACACACAGGCGTTCACGATGGCAGCATGTGATATTACAAATACACCCACCGTTATGGTGCAACTGCCTTAGTGTTTACTGTTAACAGCGCTGGTTTGGTTAATTCGTCATTATGGAATGACTAGCAGATGGTTGTCGAGAGAAATTGATTTAATATTAGGGCGTAAAGAAACATGAATCTGATTACAAGCTTAAATATGATTGGGATTCAATTAATACAAAATTTTTGTAAGAATTATATTTCACGTGGTTATTGCATGATTAGTGAAATGGGTAAAACCACAAAATCCAACAATAATCACTCTCAATTAGGCACATCTATTATGCCATGTTTTTTAATTCAAAAAGTCTTTTGCGAAAACATTGCAAACCATGCTTTTATATTCAATCAAAATGGCAATAAACAAGTTTCATTCATAATACTTTTTTAAATCAGCCCTGAAGATTGTTTGCTAGTGATGCTTATATCCATATTTTCTACACACAACAGATAAGCTCTCAATGGCGCAGATGTGACCAGAAGGGAGACAACATAGCCAACCTTTGAGGTTTCCTACAGTATTACCTGTATAATATGTAAATCTCACATTCAAAATAATCTCCTGTCATGTTTGCCAAACCTTATTCCTTTCTACTCACACATTTCAAAAGAGCATCAAAATCTTGAGGAAAAATAAAGAAGTGGCAATGAAATGAAGAAAAGATAAAGTTGACGCTAAGCCCCTTCTGCCACACTCACACAACTTCACCTCAAATCCATTTTCAATTTCCTTTTTCATTGCTTAACATTATTCCACGGATTCATGAAACCCCATAACATGCTACAAAAAATCTGAATAACGACAACCTCCCCAAGAACGCAACAATGTTCACCCAGGCTTAAAATGTGTCTGAACAAAAGGCGCAACGACCTGATTTCTCGTGCGACATTATGTCCACCTACGAACTGTAACAAAAGCTGAGGTCAGGTTCTAACACTAATCCTCGGATGTCCTTTGAAACTCGCCTGTGTAAAATGAGATGGTTACTTTGGCAGAGTTATCTGGCATTGCGGATTCATCCCATGCCCGTCCTGAGCTTGAGGTCAGTCAGCTGACCCCAGCGAGGGATTAGCTTTAAGAAAACTGTGTAGTCACAAGATCATCTGTATCAGTCTTAACACTTTACTCGTTTAGTCGGTATTAGATAGATAACATGTTTGTCGTTCATCTTTACATAATACAGATTCAAAAACTCTCTCAAGTATGTCTACTGTCAATGTTGTTGCTACGAATTTAGCCTTGATCCAGAAAGTTTCCTTTTATAAGGTTTTACGTGATGTAGAAATGGGAGTCTGGTACATACCAAAGTATAGAATGGATGCAAAAATATACATTATTGTTGGATAATATCTACTTACTACATGTATTCATACATTTTATTTATTTGTTAAATTTATTTTATCAAATTCTTGAAATGGAATATAAGTACCTTGTAATTAAAATAATGATTTCCCCTTACAGTACAAAACAGTATGTCGTTACTTTTCATGACCATCAGTCTTCCTGCAAAGACCCTTGAAATGAGTAATTAAGGGTTCTCTGACCCCTAGTTTTGTAGGTAACGATGTTCAGATGTAAACATTTCAGTATCATGCCAGTTCAGTCATTTGTACTCTAGTCAACATAGTTTGACCTTAAAACAATAGTTGCAGCAGTACTTCATGACCTATGCAGGACAATATCTTGAACGTGACAATGCCCCACTGCCTCTTGGCCTGCATTCTTCCATACATACCCCCAATACTGTCACAGCTCGACATTTATCGCAACAGTGACCATCAAACATACATTGTGATGCAGCTGTGACTTTGACATAAACTGGACGTACATTTAATGACCACGAGATTATCATCAATAAGTCACTGGAGTGACAGCTGAAAATATACTACTTCCCTAACACAAGATGCTGTCATCTGTACCAGATCAGAGCAATGGCTTTATATATACGTACAGAGGTGGTAGAGTTTTGTCGCATTCAGGATTATTGCACTTTTATTGTGGCAACCTTGCATGTGTATGTGTCTGCTGGTGCAAGTCCGGACATATCCTGGTTTTATACTCCCAGTCCACTGTGGTGCCATCTACTGGCAAACACGATAGCCCACATAGACACGGTATACTGACTCCGAGCAGAGCAAGCATTGTTTTATCCCTTCACTGACCAGGGTAACAACAAGTACCATCTTATATTGTCTTTTGGTTTGATACATCCAAGGTTCAAACCTCCAATCTCCCACCATCCTGACACTATCTACAAGACTACTCAAGCGGTCATCATCATTATGAAGTATTTATAGGATATACAATAAACTAAGGTTACAATGAACTATCAGTTTTAGTTCATTATAACCATAATTTGTTATACACTTTTCAAAGAAATATACATGTGGCCAGGTCCAAAAATAGTTCATCATATCCATCAGTTCGTTATGAAGGTGTCTTTATAAACATGGTTTACTCTACAAACAGTTCATGTAATAGAAGAAGGAAGTGGCATAGACTCATCAACTTCTAGAACCGGCTACAAAGTGTCACCTTCAACATACAAACACTTTACAGTAAAATAAGCAAGTCCAACCAACATTCCGACCCAGTAACATAAAACACAGCCACCAGATAACCTGTTCTGTAGGTTTAAAACAACCACGACAGGTGCTAATGTACATACATATTCTAAACATTATGTCAACAGAGAAGAGTTTCAGTACAGTTTTGAACATTTTGAAAATCTACATCATGAACGTCCCCTTCACCTACCTCTCATCTTGCCACATCATCAGCAGCAGCAGACTATCATCCTCGGACTAAATGATTTAATCCCCGTCTCCTCATGTGTCCCGTTCACACAGGGGCAAACAACAAACACGACAGCACGTAGCACAGTGCAAGAACAGATGAATCGCCACTCCTGTGTAATGTGGGAATGTAGCGTCATTGTGAAGTTGCG
Organism: Haliotis laevigata; assembly: GCA_008038995.1. Classification (NCBI taxonomy): domain Eukaryota; kingdom Metazoa; phylum Mollusca; class Gastropoda; order Lepetellida; family Haliotidae; genus Haliotis; species Haliotis laevigata. The sequence continues at coordinate 7,722 of VKKT01001786.1, read as the reverse complement.
TTGGGATGCGCTGCAAGATGGGAGAGGGATACGGATGGAGCCTCGGACCTAGGTGTAACACCAACTGTCATGCCAGGTTGATGGAAACACTGAGGCCCAAGATGCCTTTGTGTTCAGAATAGAAACACAAGGCTATTATTATTCTGCAAACTGTTATCATCAAAGTGTCACTTCATAAACACACCAAAATATTACTTCTATCTTTTCATAATCTAGAAACAAATCTGATATCATCATGTTGTCAATTCCAGTGCAAACAAATATATCTATATTGAAATATTTATCCTTGTAACTTTATCTTGAGCTTCTTCTACAAACAGCTTCAGTTCAGTCAGTTTCTATTGACCATGTAAAATTTCTTTCATGAAATTTATGAAAATGACTTCTTACCTTTATTTACTAATCTATCTTCTTAGTATGAGTGTATCATGAACTTAATATTTCAATTATTGACAAAAGCTGTTGTACATGACAGATTTTCTCATGGGTTTAGCATAATTAATATTTACTGTTTTATTTAAAAGACAATGATCAAACAAGACAGACATTGGATCTCCCTTTTTTCTTTATCAAACACACTTTAACAGATACTTGAGACTCAACAGCCATGCAACCATAACTGACTCATGTTACGTGTTCAGCTGTCTGGGTTTAGGTCTGGCTCTATCAGTCACTGCACAGACAGGGAATGAAGAGGATAGAAAATATAATTAACAACTGTTTGATTGATTGACAAGTAATATGAGCCGTTTCCTTGACATAATGATCACCCATACATGTGACAAACATTCATTATTGTCACTGTCCAGAATAAATGTTGACAGACACTGCAGTGCAGTAAAGGGAATGTTCACATAGTATCAAGTCTTTAGTCCACAGATGGACAGAGACACTGAAGCATCTCTCCACAACCATGACAGACCTGGATGGGGCTGATTGCTACCTTGTTGTCTGATCGCTATCTTCTTTGCTTTCATTAAAAAGGATTGTTGCATGTTGATTTAATTCTGAATACATCCATCAGCGGAGCATGGGAACTGATACAACTTCATGCACTGTGGGAAATCTTCCCTTCCAATAGCGATGTTGTAGTCTGTCATACAGACCCTGAAACAAATATATCCAAGAAGGCCCATGCAAGTCTAGAATATGTGGCAGGTCTAGATTTCCACAGTTTCAGGGTCTGTACCAATGAAGAAAATCTCCGGACTCCTTTTCATTATTTTTTTTATTATGTAAAACATGTTCATTTCAGAGACAAGTTGTTCGTCTAGCGATGTTGCTGAGTATCATGTTGGCCCAACACGGGTACGCACAATAACTTCGCATCAGATCTTTAGCTGGATGAACGACTTTTAACCGCAAGGAAACCAAGCTTAGAACTGCACTTCAGAACCAGAACATGCTGACTGTCAGACATAGTCTTTAACCAAACCCTTTTAACAAATGTTTACCAATTTTCACACCACATACCTCTAATTTACTGATATCAGTTTACACACTCAAACAACTGATCATGAAATATTACCACAGCTGACCTCCTAACAACTAGTTATAGACAACCTGTAATTAACTAGTATGCAATATATTGTGGTCAGAGTGGAGGTGGAAGGTATACTGTAAGTGATACGGAGGAACAGCTCCACCCCTGACTGCTCAATGCTCTTCCAGGGTCAACACTATTAGACGACAGCCTCACAGACCCGCAGTGTCCCACATTATGTAGGAATGTTCCACAACAATAAACACTCTCATATATACAGCCCACAACCCAGTGAAACGTCTCCGATGTACGTCAAGACATTTTATCTCAACCCTTGAATAATCAAGTATACGATATCAAAGCACCAACTGTTTTAGACAATAAAACCTGAGGAAAGTTTAGAGGACACATTGAAAGAATACAAAGAAATTGTGCATTTCTCAGCATCAAACGTGAACTGTTCACATTCATGAAAAGGCATGACATTGAAATAATATCTCGACCAACTTTCAAAAATCCTGCCTCCATTTTAGTCTATCCATCATCCATATTATGAATTGTCAAATCATAATAGGTCTATTACTGACTTTTTAAGCTCAAAAAGTTTAGTATCACAACCAACAGCATGTAAGCATGGATGGCTGGTTCCAACACTCCAAGTATTTACAACCAATAAGGCCCTCTAATATTATCAACAAACATGGCCTTGTCTGTTTTGTTTTTAATCTATGGAGAGGGGCAATTTAATGACTTAACCACTGGCAAATACCTGATAAATGACTGGTATTTATGCTGACAATTTGTCTATCATAATTATCTTTCTAAATATGGAAACACAAGGACAAAGGTGGGATGATGTGGTTGTCGGAAATATGAAAAATGGCCACTGATTGCCTCTTATTACCTCTTTTGACAGTTTACAGTTGTCAGTTATTCCATGGTTATTGAGGTGAAACGTTCGACATTTTCTCTGGTTCACTTAAATGATAGAGTGTTATGTTAGGGAAATGAAGCTATAGTTTCCAACAGGGTTTCTTTCCTTATGGATATCATATTCCTTATTATACATAATCAGCCAAGTTACACTCTGAACCATACAACTTCCACATTGTTTCAAAATATACCCGAGAGTTTTGACAAATAACCATTGTATGATTTGGAATTGTTTTGGACAGCCAATCAGTAGTTTTGTTTGAGTGGCATTCTAGAAGTTGGTGGTATAGAGATGACAAAACTTGTGGAAGATGAACTTCTTTATTTTCACAATAACGATGTTTCGGTAAACCTTCTTATACTGAAACATCGCTATTGTGAAAACAAACAAGTTGAACATCCATAAAGTTGTGCCATCTCTAAGCCAACCATTAGGTTGGTCAGCCATTTCAAGAAGCATGAGAAATACTCTGACCTGAACTCCCCAACGAATCACTGTAAAATCAAAATCCTTTCACAATAAAAAAAGAAAAGAAACATTGAAAAAACAATACTTTTCTCAACAAAAAAGATCATTTATCCACCAATAGTTCAGGCCTGCCTTTGTTGGCTGTGTTGATATTTAGATATGCCCGTGTTTCCTGTGGGGTGTTTTGGAAACTACTATCAGAAACAATGACATGTGTCAACACAGAGGTCCTGACATTATCACACTATCCAAACAAGATGGATGCAAAAACCATGTAAACTGTATAATCATCTTCACTCTGAAAGGCCAGCTTGTTACATCATCTGTAAACATTCGGTACCATCACGAAAACACAGAACTGGCATCATTATGAATGGAAAAAGTGACATTCAAAACTCAAAACTACGATCATCATGACAACACAGAATGTTATCTTTACGGAAAGTTATTGTAATATTGATGAAAATGAAATCTCAAAACTGGCCTTATTATGAATGTGCCTCATTATGGGGAAAATTTTGATTATCAAGAGCTCAAAACTGGATCAATAACATCAATATTAAACTTGGTGACTTGAGCACGGTATTCAGTACTGCCACAATGAATATCTTGTCACATCTTGTGGGCAGAGTATACAAGAGCCTATATATCCCAGTACACTGCACTGCATGGCCTTGGGAAGAATTAACACAGATGTCTCATATTGTGTTTCCAAATACCATACACCTTCTTCTCCAGGCAAATATTTTGTTTCAAAACAAGCGCCTATGAAATATAACGAAATTATGCCGCAAAGCATATTTTCAATTAAAACTGTAAAAATCAGAAATGCATACTTCATTTAACATTTATATTTTATGCTAGAAACATTCACAACGGACGCATACCTATTCCAAATTCCATGCACAAATATTATTGCAGGTATGAATAAAACATGAATTAATACCTCATCATCTCGCTCACATTCAAAAATGAAAACAGGTATGGAAAAACATATTGTGGCAACAGTGCGTACTGAATCGTCCCCAAACACCGGGGAGTACTGACTTGCCAAGTCCTGCCATGATATGACCTCAATATCCTCAGACACCACCTGCCCATGAAACAACCTGACAACTTTCTTTTCAAAACTGGAGTTAAATTAAGAAATCATGAGCTAGTTGGAAGACCAACTTTGAGAGTGCTGAAAAAATACATTTCAGGCTTGGGTGATTTTTTTCATCTGTAGTGCAAAGTAATGACAACAGTGTTGTGTCAGTGTAATACATTTCAACCCCAAGCCTGGCTGGTGAGATTCTAGACTAGGAGCCATCACAAATGTCACGCATTCTTCAAATTTTACAAAGATCTACATGCCAGAATGTTCTCATAAAAAGGCACCTTTTTCGTTAACTTAAAAACATATATTTATCTTTCAGAGAAAGTACATCACCTAAGTAAATTACTCTTAAAACAATGTGTACATTAAATAATACTTTGAATACTTATATAATTCTTAAGAAAACTGAGACAAAAGGGAAAGCACCAACTAATTCACACAAACATACAGAGATACACAAAAATACCTTACAGGAGATACAAAGTGGGTTCGTTTATTGCAGAAATCTCAACAATTCAAGTCCATGATGAAACCATCTGCATCCTACAAATGACAATATGATTCAACCACTGTACACCCACTTCATGTTTACAAAACCCCGCAGAATAAGCTATATGACCAACACATAGGAACACTGATCTACAAACAGTCCATAGTAAAGTCACATACCAGAGAATCCCGGAATCAATACTAAACCTAAACCAGGGAAATTGATGACATGCATTCTGTGGCAAGCCTAGCTGTGCCACAGGCGGAGCCGATCGTCATGTGTACCTACCCATGTACATTCATCTATCAAAATCATACCAGCCTTGGGCTTACACGAGTGTCATCTACTAATCTGACCTGGAACTAATTACCAGGTAAATACACTGAGTGTTATAGGTTGTTAGCTGGTCCAGTTGTTGAACAGCTGTGACGTATCCACACCGACTACTGGTGAAGTTCACAGGCAGACGGCACAACGCACATCTTCCTGTCCTCACAATTCTGAAGCATGTCGAATGTGTGAAATATTTTCATACACAAAATACATATTTGGTGTTTTTAACTCACCAGAGTTTATAATATCCGTGGGTGATGCCGTTTGTAAAGCCATGTTGGCGACAGGTTGTCATCTGTGTCACATATGTCCGGCCATCCCACTGTTGGAGTTCTCGGGTTCTAACTTAGAGAATCAAGTCTCGCATATTGTGTTTCTGCCTCACAATAGTGGGTCACATGACCAATATGTTGCCCACATTTGTTGGAGGTTACCAGGATTTGTGAGAGATTCTCAGGGGGGTAATATGATGTTTTAACACACCCCATATGATAAAGGCCTGGTATCCAGCTCATCTTTGAAATGAAAGGCTCGCTTCATCCACCCATGCAGAGTACTCATCCGTGGAACGGTTTGAAGTCTTTTCACTTCTCAATAGGAAGGAGGGACTGAATGAATTTGTATAAATGTAACCTGTAATTTCATGCAACAAATTTCATGCTCAATGAAGGAATAACATAACCAAATTGATCAGATAAACATTCAAGTCAAGTTTTCTGCACCAGTGAAAAAGTCAACCACAAATAGCTTAATATCTTATTCAAGCAGATATCAAAATATTTGTACATAATTTATTGCCATAACATACGCTGTACAAATGAACACATTAATGAATTTCAAAGTCATGAATTTTTGTATTGATTGTATGTGAATATTTTAACAACAAATGCACGAGACAAAAGCATTACCTTTGAAGCAAAGAATTAATGTTGCGAAACATACGAAACAACCTCCCCAGCAAAGCCCAAAAAAATGGAATTAAACAATCTGAATCCACATTTTATACTTAACCCTAACATGGACTGATAAAAAGATATGTACATATTGATATGTTATCAGTTTCCGGTGTGGACTACTTGGTTTATACCAAAAGCTACATGTGGGAAGTGGATAAAGCACTTCTTGAATGATAAACCAACGACATCTATTGCTGAACCCATCATCCATGATAACAAGGATGGAGGGGCTACTACAGCATGGTTGTTGACTTTGTTTTGGTCAAATTGTATCTCTTTCCTATCTCTATGTACGACCTGGTTTAATCTTCATTCTGCGTTTATTACAGAAGAAAAATAAAATAAATCTTTCCACTCTACCTACAATATCTGATTACATTTTATCAGCTTTTGGTCATTTTATTTTTTACGTATTTTCTTGTGGTATAACTTACGAGTTTCTTATTATTGATACCACCTTAAAATTCAATATAACTTTTCTGATTCCTGAATCACAACACCTGGTAAGGTGGCAAATAAAACATAAACATTTCTCAAACAATCAGGTTCCATTAAATTCTCATTTAAACTGGCAGCACCACCAGAGGACATGTGCCACCATGGGAAAATAATAAATGATGCTGCATTCCTGCCAACTGACTCATGGGTTAATAACAAGCATGCAGCCTTCAGGTGACCAAGATGAATACTGGACATCAGTAATGAAATAAAGCTAATGGGGGACTTTGGGCATCAGGTAACATGTGTTCACCTGGCCTGATTAACTTATATTCCCCCACTACCTTATCTTGTTTACCATCACACGTTGGTCAACTTTCAATGCTGGCCTACGGTCACCTATTTTCTATTATAATACATAGTCAGCTGAGATTTATGACTATAATCATATCATACAATGACGCATAGAGAAATGTTTTCATATAGCTAGCGCTGACATTGATCTGATGTATCAGATACCATGATCATTTGAGGTATAAAAACTTGAACAATGACAGCAATTTCCAAATTGAACCAAACATACAATAAGAAGAACCTAAAATAGTAAAAAATATGTAAATTAATTAAGACAAAGTGCCAAAAAAAATATATTCATGTATCTTAGTGTTGTTCACAGCAGCAACAGCAACATACCTATTTGATCTGAGAAAAATCCACGGGTAATAGTCCAAGACAAACTGGAAGAGCTCTCAATGTTTCTCTTGGGAGCAATGCCAACAGACTGACCAACAACTCTATATATGTCCACTTAATATGTCCAGTGGTCATAAAGCGTCCCCAGGTATTTCGTTAAGTATGAGACAAGTGTCACACTGGGGTGCTGTACACAGTCTACTCCATGGACCCCCGTCTCTCACCTGAGACATGGAGACTCTCTCACCTGTAACAGTGATGATCAAACAGCCCAACATCAATTAGGGTTAATGAACTAAACAAGCTGTGAAACAGATGGACAATTGGAGTGTGGTTCTAGTGAATGACTTGGTATTTACAATAAACAAGTGTTAAAGACTTCTAACACATTTACAGTGGTAGACTAAAATAGACAAAAGACTGTTGCCTTTATGGGTTGGATTAGTAGAAGCCTGGACCATATTGTTCACAATGTCTGCCAGTCGATTGATCTGTCAAGGGTAGGTGTGACAAGATTACTGTTGATTCAATCTAGTCTCATTCTGGTGCAGTCTGTTCCACCATTCCATGTTCATTGTGCTTCTGCCATTAACACCATGTACCTGGTCCTCAAAGGGATGGAATATTGAAGAAGGAGCCATAATTTTCGCATAAGGAAGTAACTTTGATGTTGATTTACTTATTGTACTATAAGCAAGACAATGCTTTACATAATCTTCCTCAATCATAATAGGTAAACACATTAGCAAAGACCTGAAGATTCCTTTCTGGAAATTAATATTATTTTTAAAGTCATCTGTTTTCCGTAAACTTTTGAAATTTACATGT
>VKKT01001785.1:105013-120551 GCA_008038995.1 Haliotis laevigata | reverse complement strand
TCACTCACTCACTCACTCACTCACTCACTCACTCACTCACTCACTCACTCACTCACTTGAAACAAACAGTAGTCTGAAGCCTGATTCTGTTTTTGTCAAATATGAAGGTCCTTACAATAGTGCTAAATCTGCTGAAAAGGATGGCAAGACACAATTCCATGCAGGAGTTTGTGTTCTGCACTTCTGAAAGAGGGCTAATGAGTGTTTCACCTGAGGCCTTCTGTTGAATACACAATAGGATGCGCCATTGAACAGCTTTGAGTTGGATACCAGGCACCGTATAAATCAATTATTATTATTATCATTAGGATCACAAGGTATTGCTTAGTTGTTGCCTAGTAACCAAATGACTGGTCAGTAACAATATTATTCAGTTTTACTAGAACATCCTGGCTATATGTGGACATTTGGGTAACTTTGTCATTGGTGTCAAGATTCAGATTGGAAGAAAATGTAGAACAACATTTGTGACAGAAAGACACTCTTTACTCACCCTCTTCTCAATTGCCAGCTGATCAAACTTTTAAACCCTTCTTCCAACCACTCTCTAACACAGGGACTCTGCAAAACTTTTTTCAATGGTATGCCCCCAAGGGATTCTGGATAAAATATTACAGGTCTCCACAACAGAAGAGGTGACTGGATCCGGTGACTGATCATGTGACTATATGAATCAGGTGACTTTGTTCATTGTGTGTCACCGTACATGCACAGGTTGTCAATCATTTGATTGTCTGGTCCAGATTCAATTATTTTACAGATCACTATCATACAGCTGGAATATTACCAAATGCTACATTAGACAACAAGTAAACTAAAATTGTATGCTGTTAAAAATAGATGTCTAATCATATTACATTGTTCTTTGGTGTCTCAAATGCTATCAGAATATCTTGAAGTGAAAAGATAAACAACAATGGACATAAATAAATAGCATTGAGTGAAAAGCTCTTTCTTCATAAGTCTTTGGATTTGAATTAATATAATAATCCTTGACCAGATGAGATCATGATTTGAACAAAAGATCAAGCTAAACTTCAGTCCACAGGAAGCAACATGATTGGTTGTTGTCAAGTTCAGGAGCTAGAGATCCTTTGTGATAAGACACGGAGCTGATGATGTCACTTTCCAGATGAAGCTATAATGATGGGATGGTCTAAGCTATGTATGAGTGAGTGAGTATGGTTTTACACTGCTTTAAGCAATATTCAAGCAATATCACAGTGGGTGACACCAGAAATGGGCTGTACACAAGTGGGGAATCAAACTCAGACCTTTGACAACACTTAACCACTAGGCTACCCTAATGCCCCTGTATCACAGCAGAACATGTCAAGACATCAATGGAAGATATATTGTTCAAAGCAGCAGTAAACCCAAGCTACTCACTCACCTTTGCTGAAAAAATTCTACAAGTATGTAAATCCATGTCTGAGAAATGTTAAAATGGTTGTTGTTTTTGTCTTAATTCCCGTGTAATTGCTTATATCTACCATAGTATATATCAGTTATAACTTTTTCTGTATTTTATCAATAATATCTGTCATCTGATATAAAGGTTATCTGTTGCCCAAATATCTCTTGCAATGACTAATATCTGCTTACCAGAAGATATCTCAATTATCATTTCTTTTTGTGAGGGAGATCTATTGATATCTCCCATGTGATACTGCAATGAGATTCCACCTATTTAGACAGTGGTGTGAAGTTACCAGCAAGTGTAGAAGTAAATGATCAATTCCATGTATGCCATGCAGTCCAAACAAGGAGTTAATTATTGATTTCATAGAGAAAGGAGCACTTTGTTGAACATTTAGAATTTCTAGGTTAATGCATTAAAAATTACCTTGACATTTAAAGATCAAAGGCCCAGTAAGAACCTATCTGATCATGCTCTGGAAGATGTATAAAAACCTTGCGTAAATTTATAATGTTTGTAAATACTGAGGGAAAAAAATATGGACAAGTGTTTCTTTATTTTTTTCCAAGGTTTCTACACAAGCTTTGTATCGCAGTACTTTCATGTGATCCCTTATTTTTTTCCCTCAGTATGTGACAGGTTTGTTTCCAAAATGATGTGAATGTATGAAAATGAGTTTGACTTGCTTCTAGACTGGACATCATAATGGACAATGGCCATATGTCATGTATGTAGCCCTTATTCATCTTTCTCTTCTGTATCAAGTAGTAACAATGTGGTCATTATCAGCTCAACATTCACTAAGACAAGAATAAAATATTTCTCTTTATTATTTATCCATGAAAAGAACAGAGCAGAAGGTATTTCATGTCCTATGTTAATGTTTTAAAGACTGCTTAAGGTAGGTTAGCTGTTGACAGAAATAACTTGCTGGGAAACATGGATATTTTAAAGCATGTTGTATATGTTTCATGTCTTCATTAAAAGTCTAGGCTCACCACGCCAATTCCCCACATGGGTACAATCTGTGAAGCCCATTTCTGGTGTCGTGATATTGCTGGAATATTGCTAAAAGCGGCGTAAAACCATACTCACTCACTCACTCATTAAAAGACAAACAGGCTAGAGTTGTGATTTTCATTTTCAGTAAAATGATGTTATGTAAGATATTTGGTGGTGAGGCAGTTAATATGAAAATTGATGACGTTAAGTGTGTTATTCCAAAGTTTGCTGTGATCTCATTCACATTTGTGATAAAAACTTCATTATCATGGTTTCAATGCACTTAATGATTTTTGTTTTATTTCCAATTTCTGGGAAATTGGAAACAAATCTAAACATATCATTTTCATTTATGAACCCCATGGTAGACAGCATTAATCCTCAGGGGATTCTGGCAGTCTTTGAGATTTCTTGTACCCAATGGTCTGAGCAAATGCTCATTGTTCTCAGACCATTGTGATCAGTAATCTAGCCTAGTGGTTAAATTGAAAGTTTGGCATGTCAAAACCCAGGGTTCAGTTCAGAGGCCCATTCCCAGTTTGTGCCAAGCTATTCTTTTCTGCTTGAATATTGTATAAATTGGCATTGAAGTCACTCACTCAAGGTCAAGCTTAACTGGTGTATCACAAGTCTTCTATTCTGGGTCTCCAGTAATCTCTAATCTCAGTAAACCATGTGATACCCTCTTTAGTTGTTCTGTGCAAGAATTGGGGAAGACCTCCTACAGTGACCTCTGTTGACTGATGCTTCTGATGCCTTGATATTCCAAGTTAAATGCCTTTGTTATTGCAGCCTTTATAGTTAATCATATATATTGGTTAATAATGAACAGATTATGCCTCAGCTAATCCAAGTACTTTGCACATAGTTTCTAAATTCAATTTCTTTGATGTTTTTGACCTTAATGAGCACTAACTTTAAACTAAAGTGATATTGTGCATCCGGTTGAAATGCTTGATCATTTCACATGCTCATCCATTTCATGTACATTTCATCTGTAATCAATAGACACTTGGAGCTCCTTCATAGTTTTGAAGGGAACCACTAAGCCTTAAGACACTGTTTAGTGTTAAATGTTGGCACTTAGATTGCAATTTAGCATAGCAGGGATCATTGTACAGAGAGAACCAGCACTACGAGCATAAACAGATCCAATTTCTTATGATATTGATTCCAACTTTTTTGTTGTGTTGTTGATGCTACTTTGTTGCTGCCGGCATCTTAAATTTCACAAGAATTTCGTGCAATTGGATTGCATCCTTTTTAATATTGATTTTCTGCAGGAATTTTGGAATATTAATACCACAAATATGAAAGTGAAAAAATGTAAATTTGTTGAAAGGGTTTGGTTCAAGACCCAGTGCAGTTGTCATTCAAATTTGAGTCAAGCTAAATCCAGTTGCTATGATATTATAGTCTGAAACCAGTTGTCTCTCTTGACGTTTGTATGCATGAGAAATGATTCAAATAAAAAATCATTAGCATTTGAATTTCAAACTAGGTCATTTAATCTAATGCATTTTGAATTGATTCTGAAACCTAAGGTGGCTTGCAAATCTTAAATGTCCAAAAGGCTTGTAAAACTAACTGTCCACAGTTATTAAGATTGATAATTAAATTACAGCTAATTTTTTGACTGTCAAATAAGGAACTTGGTTGTCTCACAAGTCTATAATTTTGATGAGTTTTTATTTCCAACAGAAAACCTTGGAGTACACTGAAAGTTTGACATTCTTTATTTCTGTAGAATCATGAGACGAGAGGGAATATGCAGCTTTAAAAATATCAAAAATATTGCACTGAATGTTCAGAATATTTATGCATTTGCATCATTTAATGGTGTCTCATGGGCAGAACATTAATAATTCCATGGATTCAAAATACAGAAATATACTATAAATTTGAAGTCAGTTGGAAAATAGGAAAATATATGAACGGAAGCATACAAGCAAAAATACAAAACCTCCCAGACATGACTTGTAACTACTCCGCCATCTTTCATCCATGTCTGCTTGGGTCATCTCTATGTTGTGTGTTCAGTCTCTTGGCTTAAATGTAGATTCTTTTGGACACAGGTGGCTTTTACCTGTTTTGACTTTCATCAATATTGATGTCAAAGCTTTCTTGTCACATTTCATGCATATCAGTGACACTATTGGTTGTTGTATAGAGTTCATCTACAATTTCTTCTAGGAGGTGGGGTAGTATTGTGGTTAAAGCGTTCACTAATCACACCAAAGACCTGGGTTCCATTCCCCACATGGGTACAACRTGTGAAGCCCATTTCTGGTGTCCCCCGCTGTGATATTGCTGGAATATTACTAAAAGCAGCTTAAAACTTACTCACTCACTCACTCACTCACTACAATTTCTTACTGGCTTCTTTGTGACTTAAAAAACTCTGATTGTGTCAAAGACCTCCTCTCCTTAACTGATATGTGTTATAACCATGTGTAGAATCAACTCCAGTCCTTGGCCATCACTGAAACCACTTAACCATCCAACAAACCATTATAGATCTGTTTCCTAAAAACTATTGGCTTCAGTCTTTTTCTCCATATATTAGAACATTTATGTGGGCTATTTATGTCATACATGACATTTATTTGGATAATTCAATGTCTAGATAAGGATTATCCTTCCAGTAATTGAGGATGTATGGGGAACGGTTGAGCTCCAAGCATGAAAGCACTTTCATTGTTTTTACATCATTAAAATATTGCAAACTTGCCAAGTTTCTCAGTTGAATTTTTCTTCTTCTTCTAAAATGCAAGAAAACACCCAATTGTTTCATATTACCATGGTGAATCTGTCTTAGTATGACTGAGTTCGTTTGAGTAGTTTGTGATATTTATGAAAACATTTACTCAATGTGGGAATTTTACTCAGGGTAGATCACCTTTAAATACATAGAAAAAATATTAATTGATATATTTAATGTTATCAAATGTTAATTTAAATGATTCATAATTATTGACATTTACATTCTGTTTTTTCTTCAAAATCTGACATAGGAACAAGCACTTAATACACAAATGGTAGATTCTCCATGTACCAATATTATGGCTTATGTTGTTAATTATCAGTAATTCTTTATCAAATCAGATGTAACCTTATGAGGCAGTGTTGTGCACAGATCTAGTTTCCAGACAGTAATCGTGTATGACATTCACCAGGGCTCATTATGCTTTCTTCATTGACCTTTCTGTTAACATGTATCCCCTCGTATCACTTGTCTTGTCACTCAGCAGAAGATTACTTGTATATTTTCTAACACCATTCAGATTATTAATATATCTAACTGCTTAACTGCAGCATACATGTCTGTTTGGCTAAGCTTTGTCAATGACTTTGTTATGGTGGCCTAACTTGGTTGTTTGTAATCTACAGCCCATTTTGTACCGTCTTGTAGTCATGTAAATGTTTCACAGCTAGTTTTATGTCAATATGTGATATATTGCTTGTTATTATACTTTAATGACAATGTTTTTTTATTGTTGTACACTTGTAAGACTGTCCAAATCACAATGGTGCTTACATGATTCAAACTTTTACCTTACTCACTAAGTGGATGTGTCCTGTAATAGTTGAGAATTTTGTCGTGCACATAAGATAAATGATGTGAAGGTACCGGTACTCGAGTGTAATCAGACAGCTGGGACATTGAACAAATGTTTGAATATTTGTTTCATGTTTTTTAATTTGTCAAATTTATCAAAATTGAAGAACTTTTTACCTTCTGGTGTCTTACAGAGAATCTTTGTCAATGTATGATGGCCATAGCCATTGTTAAACCCATTTAACTTTCCTTAATGAAAATACTTTTTGCCACACACTCCCATCTTATGTAAAAGGTAGCTTAAAAGATTGTCTATCTTCATATAAGGTGACAAAACTCTTTTCATATTTACAAAAAAAAATTGTAATTGTACAGTTAATCATAATCACAATCATAAGTGTTTTTCTTAATCAGATAGGGATGATGCAAGTGTTTATGAAAAGATGAGCATGTCCAGCCCTGCTGTTGGCATCCATCACAAACAAAAGGAGAGGCAAGTCAATTAACACATGGGAAATGTACATGAAATGAGAACTAATGACCGAGGACCCTGAAGCCAACGTTTTATGTCCAGCAAAGTGGATGGCGATTGGTGAGGCACTCTGTGTGTCCATCGCAGATGTCGGCTCGACACTGCTTGACCTTAACCTGGCTGGACTCGGTGACAGTGTACTGCAGGTTCATGAATAGTGAATGGAGACATCTATCACTACAGCAAAGGAGAATTAGTCTTCAGGGAGATGCATTAGACCAGTGTCCTTGAGTATATTCATGTTTCTGACTGAGATGTGAATCTATTTGTAATAAAAGGATTAATGTAATGAAAAAAGTGTATTACTGCTATGACTTTGGTGCCTCCTTTTTTCTCATGGATAATAATGTTCTCAATCTGCATCGTGGTACAGATATCTAGTGATTCATCAAATGGAGAGTTTCACTGTCAATCTTTGTTATTGAAGATATGTTTACCTCGATATGAAAAATGCATGAATGATTCTTTTTTTGAAGTGATATGGTTACTGAAGGAAATGGATATACAATCCGGATTGATGTTGTGTGGATGGTGCCATGGGGCCTGAGAGTATATACACTTCTTATCTGTCATGTCCAGTTAAACATTGGTAATTATCTATGTCTTGTCTGTTGCGGAAGCTGTTGCTATCAATCACACGCTATCCCATCATCAAACTCTCTGACAGGAGTAGGTCATTCAGCCCACTGATCATGTGATTATAAGGTCCTTCTGATCTGGTCAGCAGTCCACTGATAGGGTCACTAGCATTCTGATGACCATCGTTGTATTGGTCATGTCGATCAGTTGACTGATTTTTGTCTTGTGCCCAGCTTGTAGAGTATCTGCCTGTGGAGTAGAAAGTTACTAGTTCTTTCCTTGGCTAAGTCGGACCAAATGGTAGAGTGAGTGAGTGAGTTTATATTTAACGTCACATCGGCAATATTTCAGCCATATTGTGACTAGAACATTCGATATTGAAATGAAACATACACACGTATGTATATTATAAAAAAACTGCCGACGAAGGACAGTAAAATAACTAGAAAATCACATATATGTATGTAAAACTAGTAATTAAACTAAAATATGTTACTTATAAATTACAATACAATATAAAAACGGGCTATAGATCGCCAACGACTGAAGGTAGATCACTATACTAGGAACCATGGGGACTTACATTACTTTTGCTACCTGCTTGGACCCTAGCTGGATTTACACCATCCCTCCAGCAGCTGGCAATTGTAGGACAAGTTTTGCCAAAATTTAAATGAACAAATATACTACGTTTACAAATCGGGTAAGCAAAAAGTTAACTTTGAAAGTTTTGGGACTTACATACCCTCTCAGCCAAATGGTAGAAGATGGAGCTTGTTGTTAGCCTACATGGGGCTTGGTATATTTAATGATTAAAGCTTAGAAGTCAGGAGGGAGGCTGTGGCAGCATGATTGTAGCCTTGGGGCCTTACCTACTGGAAGACATCTTGTCTTATATGCCTATGGAAACTTGAGGCAGATTAGATGGGTGACCACATATCAGCTGGGACACCTCATACTTTAAGTGTTTCGTGATCACTGTGCAGAGTTAAGTCCCTTAACAGTGCCAGGATCCACTAGTTTTTGAATTTGTGTCTCTGCCCTGACTATGGTCAGTGGCTTGTCAGAACAATACATAGATTCAAGTAGGGAATGCCCGGGATCCACTTTACTTGAGACTTTCCTCCCAGCTTTGAGTGAGTGAGCTACTTATATGTTTGTTGTCGTTCAACTCAGTCTAGCTGCTTGAGAGTCCATCATTGACTTATGTTATTATCTTTTGTTACCTTACTGATAATGTCATGGTCAGTAGTAATGGTCAGCTGATTCTCCTGGTATGTGTGTGACAGTGTGGCACTGTACTGACCACTGTACTGATCATCTGACAGAACTACCATCAATAGATGTACTCATTGTTCACAAATACTGGCTGGAGACTGGGTATGGGTTCTATACAGCATAGTGTGGGAGTCATTGATGCAGACTCTGTTGTCTTAGCTGTCAATTTTGAAGAACATTTACTTGATTAATCTGATTTGTCTGCTGCCAGTAATTGAAACAAATGCCTTGCATGACCTAGCTGTAGACAGTACTTTAAACACCACAGACACACTGTGGACATGTGTTCTGGAGCTTTCTCACCCTGGTCAGGGATATACTTGGACATTTCTTTGTCAAAGGTACATTGTCCATGTCAAAGATATACTGGAACATATATACTGTCCTAGTTTGGAGCATGACTGGACATTTGTCTGTTAGAAGATTTTGTCTGAGACAAACTCCCAGAACATTTATCTGTCTCAGTTTCTTGGTCATATTTGAAGTGAAACAAAGTTCATGTGTACTAAAAGCAAATTCTGTTTCACCACCAAGAATGATGTTCTTCATTCTCTATAAAACGAAAGTTTCCAGTGGAATCAGTTCCAGATATTCGGCTCTTCTAAGAACACCAGTGTAGGATGGGTGAAAATAACAAATTCAGATACCACGATGTGCCAGAAAGTGTAATGTTGACGACATCTTATACACTGATCTACACGGTACACAGGCACAACTCAGCCAGGGTAATGGACCCTATAATGGAGAGTGCAGATACATTTAACCAATTTACTACCACTCATAGTGGCAGCAGCTCAGGCCCACTTCCAGGATGGAGGGTCTGAATGGGAGTTGTCTCGTCAACACACTCAGCAAGTTGGTACCATTCTGGAATTACTGATCAACATGCTCAGCCAGTTGGTGTCATGGTAGCAGTATTGGTGAACACAATACGTATTCAGCCAGTAGGTTTCATGGTAGCAGTATAGGGGAACACAATAACTATTCAGCGAGTTGTTGTCATGGTAGCAGTATTGGTGAACACAATAATTATTCATCCAGTTGGGGTCATGTGAGAAGTATTAAACAACACATTCAGTCAGTTGAGATCACTCTAACCATACTGGGCCCACTTGTACAGAACAATTTAAAATTAGTTTTAAAAATATGGGCCAACTTGATGAGCTAGTGCTTGCACTTGTCAACACATCAGTTAACCCTGATGGAAACTGGCTTTCTGTAACATGCTGTCAATGATCCAATCTTGTATTGGCTCAGTTCCACAGAGAGATCGTAGCTCTACTAATACCACTGTAATATCTGCCTCACGGTAAGGAATTTACAACTGCCATGGAGCCAAGACGAGAATGGTCTCAAGAGCTATGACTATAAGGAAAGGTACAAGAGTTATTTATGATACTATCACAATCACTTTGTGGAACATGTCCCCCAATAGCCCACCATCTGCCCCTCTACCCACCTCTCTCCACCCTCCCCACCTAGGACTCTACCCCACCATCAAGTGTGAACTGAGTTTGGAAAGTTTCTAACTTATACAAGTTGTGACAGTTGATGGAGCACAGGGAATTACAGGAATCACTTTGAGCCTCGGGACTGAGGTCACAGACAGTGCAGACTTTAATAATTCTATCAGTTATGGTATTCATGAGTGGCATGTGTAGTTTGAACCATGAAATCCTGGATCAGAAGGTGGACACCTCTACCCTACAGGTTGTATCTCTGTCAGGAGGCTGTTGAGATGGGTATGCTGCTTGTGGAATGGCTATCTGACCTGTTGGACCATCCAAACATTTCGCCTGTTCTGACATTTTATCACATCACTGATTTGTGCTGCACAGTCCGCAGCTAGACTGTTCTGCAGACCCAGAAGGAACTCTACTCCACAGATAACTTCGGTGAAATGCAGTTTGTGCAGCAATTGAATGAATGAGTCACTGAACTTAACCCAGTTAAGTCGGACAGAATGTTCTTGTGTTCTGGTGACCTAGGCAGATCCATACTCTGTAATTCACTGATGTTCTGATCTAGACAGAACAAGACTTCTGTAACAAACACTTGCTGCTACAGTGACCACACACAGAATACAGACCTGAAGTGAGTGGTCAACACACCCACAATGTTCTGGTGTGGTACAGACAGATCTATACTCTGGCTTCAGTAGCAATGAAGTGTTACTACAATGACTAACGCACAATAAAGATCTATACACTGAATCTTCAACGTACCCAGACTGTTCTGGTGTTTTGCTGACCTAAGCAGAACCAAAATCTGGCTTCTGTTCATTAAGTGACCAACACACCCACACTGTTGTGGTGTTCAAGGTCTCTACACCGACCTAGACAGACCCTGACTCTCCAGATGGCCCCGTAACAAGCAGTAACTGCTACAACCACCACACACCTACACTTGTCACAGAACTGTCAATGGAGCAAATAAATTAGATTCTGTCCTTCATTGATCACATGAGAGGACAAGAGACATGGTTTCCCCGACCCAGGGGCCATCTTGGAAGCCAACAGAGCACTTCAAGCCATCACTGAAAGGGGTTGGCTTCATCAAGGAATATACTAGGGGACGTTAGAAGAGTGTGTTGAAAACAAGGACAGGTGACATGGTGGACAAGACTTCCAAGATGCATGTTGGCAGTGATCTCTATGGTCTCTGTAGACACATCTGAAAGCAAGATTGATAGTTAAACAGATATCTGTCGCATGCACAGTCAATGAGTGAGTGAAGGTTGTTTAAGGCTACAATCAGTAATATTTTGGCTTTATCTTGGTGGCCTATGAATAATCAAATCAGGGCAACACAAACTAGTGGATGATGGCATGAATGTTCTGTGACCTCCAGGTACAATGATCAGGTCCTACACCCATGGAATATGAAAATAGGAACAGTTTGTGTATTTCTGTGTGACCATGGTGGCTATTTGATGAGGTGCATGGAAAAAACACATTTGTATAGAATTAAGATGAACATTACATTCCACAGCTGCAAGGAAGATGAAATTTTTTATTAATGATTATTTTGTATTGATTTTTACAGTTTCTTTTTGGGGGTTTGTAAGCCATCTTGACTTAAATCCAACATGCTCAGTCTGCAATGTTGCTGACATTCTAGATGTGACCTGCCAGAAATACTACAAAAGGCAACACAAAACTTTAATCTGTCAATGATAGGAATTAGGTGGACAAAATGGATGAGGACATCATGCAGCTATTACTTGATCAGATGGTAACCTAGCCATCCTATGCACAGCCCAGATCAGGAGACTTTGCGATGGTACAACTTTATTTCATTACAACACATTACCTCCTCTTGCTCTTCCTGTCATGACGGTCATATTTTCCCTAAGACGTCAAAATGAAACTTAATATTTAAATAATTGAATCTGTTTCTGTATATTTTTATCAACAGATCCAAAACAAGAATCACTGATGAATTTTAGCTAAGTGTACTATTGAATGATTTATATATATGGCTATCATTGTTATAAATTGATGTCCTAAATGAGACATTGTGATGGCAAAATTATAGGTCTGTTGTCTCAGTACACAGAACGTGTATCATGTTTTGTTGGGAAAGCATTTGTCATAAATATACTTTGAATACACATTCTGTTGTATCCCATTACAAACAATTCTCATTGTGATGTCACTTTTGGCAGGAAGATCTCAGGATGATTTATTACAACTGACCACCATAATCATCATTACTAGGTTAGTGATTTTATAATGTGACGTCTTTCCGAACATCTGGCATCACTTGTCATGTGGTGGTGAAATATTATGTCTGATTACTGAAAATGAGTGTCCGAAAAATAATGGAAATTGTATTTTTTTGTTTCATTACTTGCAGACATTGGTCTAGGAAACGCTAAACTGTTTACCTAAATTCCCATCATCATTGATGTTACTGCTGTTGGCAGGTTTGGAGGCCCAGTAGATAACTGGGATACTGTCTCTTATGGGAATATGTATTAGAATATTACTGATGGCCAAACAATTTGGGTTTTTTTTCGTATGGAGACTAGCTACAATAAGATCTGCGAATCTAAAACTATTGTTCTAAGTATTTGTTTACAATTTGTTTGTTTTTCAACAGTGAGAAGAAGCATGACCATGATTTTTTTTTTCAACCATTTTCTGGTACACTTTATTTTTCATATATAGTCACAACCCTGGCTGAGTATCAGATGGTGGACTATTATACCTTTACAGTATTTCATTGAAATATACCAAAACGAAGTTATTGTTTTACTGATGTATGTGTGCTTGGGGGATAATTCTGTGACAGGCTATCTGAATTCCCTTGAAATATTGGCTGACTTTTACTGTGAAAAACTTTGATATACTTCAACATGATACGATTAATGAACCCGAGAGAGTTCTAGAAGCTCCTTAATTTGGTTCTAGGCAAACACCCAGCCTTCAGCTACATGTTTAGATAATGTTTCCTGAGAACCAGATGAAGCATTATTCTTACAATCCATTAAGGGAATGTCAGTGGTGTTTATCTGTGTACTCAGTCTGGCATTCAAATGACGATAGTAACTATCTACTAGAGTTGCAGTGATAGAGTTTCCATGGCAGTGCCTGGAATATCATGGTGCCAGTTGTATACTGCAGTGCTCCAAGAAATCAATACATGGTGACCATATAAGTCTTTTGGGATGGCGTTGTACGACGCTGGTCCAGACAAAGCATTGTGCAATCCGTACACGTAAGGTCAAGTATACATTATGGATGGTCAGTCGTACACTTGCGGGACCCACACTGGTCGATACACAGATTTCTGGTGCAATTTTGGCCAGACGGTGCCATTTTGGCAGACTTTGAAGATTCCTAGGAATAAATTGGTTTGAGAAATGTTATTGTGGTTTATAGGTGTTGAAGAAGGCTGTAAGGAAAATGTACTAACTTAATTACTGTGGAATTGTTCTTATGGCTGAAAAAACACCATACTGAGTTCATGTGAAGTGGGATTAGTTGGTTAGTGAGTGAGTTGGGTTTAATGCTACTTAAAACTATTTGAGTTATATCACCTTTATCCGCTTCATGTGGGAAGTTGAAAGAGATGTGGGCCTCAGATGTTCACCACTTGTGATGAATGATAAAGATCTAATGATGTTTGATTTCTTGTTTTCTAGATGCCTATGGTCCCATCATTCCAACTGATAAATTACTTTACACCATGAAAGTATCAATGACGATTTTTACTTTAAAAAATATTAAACGTTATTTATATAATTTTCATACAGAAATGGGGATAAAAAACAATTATACTATCTGCTTACAACATATTTCTTTATAGAATTTAAAACGCATTTACTACTTACAGACAAATTATTTCTTCAGAGAAATGTAAACACTATGCTTTATATGTACAACTTATTTCTCTTGATAAATTCAAAGAAATATACCATCTACATGAAACTTCTTCTTATGTAAAAACATGCTATTAACATGACACTAATGTTACTTTGTGTCAGTGTAAAATAAATATACTTATTTTGAATACAGTAAAGTACTTTAATGAATGGACCAGATGGTTTAAGTAATGCCTGGGAACACACACTGATCCCACGGTATCTCTTAATATCTTGTTTATATAACTCATATATTATTCATAGCTGACATTGATTGGAAAGAATTATTACAGATGTGGACAGTATTGTTTTAGTATTTATAGCTATGCTGGAATTATATACCCCACATAAATCTATAAATCCAATTTGGATGATCAAGCAAATATGAATAAATAAGATAAAATAAACAGAGATGTACCCAGCCGGACTGAAGAAACTCTTGTCTGTTGAATATTTTAACCCGAGAGTGTATATGTCTTTCATTACTGGGTTATAACTGATAATATCAATTGTATGTTCTCTTTGTATTGGGATGAAATATTCATAGAAAATATATATCCCTCCATAGTATTGATTAAGCTGATGATATCAATATGTGTTTTGTTGTTTTGTCAGTTGTTTGTTTTTAGTATTTTGGAATTTGGTATAAAGACTTTATAAAGAAGTTGCATTTGCTTTTGTGGAACTTTCAGTTTGAGAAGGGAAATATGCTTATTTTGACAGGAGAAAATTGATTTATTGTTTCCTCAGAAAGATTTATGTTTTTGTGGAAAGTTGCCTCATGGTGTCTTGTAACAACTGTGAATGAATTATTTCAGTTTTGGAATAACCAAAATGTCAGTTTATTAATCTAAATGTAACTGGATGCCTGATGACACATGTTTAGCTTTAAAAAATTGAATAATAACACAACTACAGTTTTAAATAATCAATAATGCTAACTCAGCGTTTTCCATGGCCAAATATTCATGGGACTCAAATGCAGTAGACTACAGATTGTCTGAGAGAGACTGTGACTGTGTGGTTATTGTATTGGAAACTATCAAAAACATCTTTAATGAATATTAAAACAGCTGATATAGTCAAGACAGGGTTTTCTGGAACGGACAATTCGGTTGTCATTGATGTGAGCATTACTGGGTCACATAGGCGCCACAGTTTGCTGAGCAGTAGCATCCAAAGGCCTGAAAACTGGGATCAAGGGTTCAACGCCCCATTCACCCCACATATAGAATAGAATAGAATAATACTTTAATGCCTTTTCAGGAATTTGTGTTACATCAGCAGAGCTACTGACACATTAGAGAGAAACCGAACATATTTACATAAATTCTTTGATTTAGGTATCTTCACATTTGTTTAAGAGAGATATGGTACTTGGAATAAAGGATGACCAGCTGTCCCTTGAGTGCGTGAGTGATTGAGAAGCTTTGGACAGAATCTCTGTGGCATAACATCAAGCCAACATATGTGAGAGGAAAGTCCCAGGGGATACAATCTTGTACAATTACTACTTTGGAACCTTTGAATACAGCTTTGGTGCTGACAAATATGGCAATATACTCAGCTGGAACCTTTGAATACAGCTTTGGTGCTGACAAATATGGCAATATACTCAGTTGGAATCTGGAATTCAGTGTTGAAACTTCGTCTGAAACATAGCACAGTGATACCAGTGATGAAGGGGATGAAATCTGAAGAATCACAACCCTGCCGGGATATTGTTGCTAAATGCGGTATGAAACCAAACTCACTCACTCACTCCTCACTCACTGAAGGATTACCTGACACCTTCCTAAC